>JAQBSW010001779.1:0-90000 GCA_029291075.1 Eudiplozoon nipponicum
CATACATACATACATACATACATACTTTTTTTTCTAATTAGGAAGAAAAAACATTAATAACAAAATGGATAAAGATGTATTATTTTGTTTCTCAGTGCTGTCCTTTTCGTTTCGGATTTGACCGCATTTTTCTTGTGCGGGACAATTGTTAGCACTCATAGGTCGGCAAAATCTTGAACCTTTTACCTTTTCAGATGATGTAATTTTTGGCCTCAGTTGATGGGTTCTCACTTGTCCCTTCTCCTTTAAGCCTTCAATTAGCTGATTTTCTGAAAGCGCTTTAGGATCAAGATCCGCCATTGATCTTTCACCTATATTTCGAGACGTTATTTCCAGTCTCATCTTCAGGGTTGACACAATACGCACAGGAGTAAAACACAACTTGTGGCAAATGTGGTATCCTCATTCAAAATGGATAAAGGCCATTTATATACTGAATACTAAACATCGCTCAACAATCTTTCATTTATATACATTCTGGGTTTTCATTTGATTATGCTTGTGGTAACAAATTTGACTCTCTGTTACTACTATTTATTGTTTTGGCTGGTTGGTAAGTGTGTATGCGTTTATGTTTGTGTGTGTGCGTGTTTGCATGTAAAGATCATTCTCGCTGTATTGCAAAGTGATATCTGAGATCTGGTCATTATTGTTTTGATGGCTTGAGAATTAACCATTTGTGCGCATTGTTCGCTGTTACATGTACGAGTGCTATTTTTCCCAGTATACTTTTTCGTTTTAACTTGTTGCGCACATTTTTGTTTTGCACAAGGTAACAGCGCCAGTGTGGATTGCTGTGTTGAATGCTCATATTGTTTGGAAACTTCTGTCACCGTATGCGCCTCTGTTATTTCCTCTTAATTTTGTTGCCCATCCGATTGAATATTTGTTGATTAAAGTCGAGGGCCTGTTCGGTCTCGCCTAGATACTAGTAAATTGTTGTTGAATTTTGTTATTCTTGGCCAGTCGATTCGAGTATCATGTTGATGAAACTTGAATATTTGGGTCAGGTGCTTGTTGTCTTATAGAAAGGGCTTCATAAATAAATTATAAATTTTCTGATTTAGCCTTATCTAGTATTGAGAAATTGGTCGAATTGACTGGGTGGTTTTTCTTAGATATTAGAAATATACTGTGTAATATTCGAAGGCAATGTACATAATATATATATATATATATATATATATATATATATATATATATATATATATTAGCGGGAATACAGCTCAGTGATTTTTCAACACGCACTCGTGTGACAAGTGCTAAAAACATATATTCTCAATTACATTCTTTTGAACGTTCTAGGATTAAGGCATAGGCAGTTAAGATTGATGGAATCTATGTAAGTGTGTAAAATTTATATACTGTATTTGTGCCAATTATGGCGAACACCGTCATGTTAAACGAACTTAACAATAATTGATTGCGCGGGTGGCGGTAACAATTCTTTAAATCAAGTTTGCGAGCTTGAAGTAAACACCAATCCAATTGTTTCGACTGGCAGTAGTTTTGTTATGTTATGGGATTGGTGTTTTTACTTCAAGCTCGCAAAATGTTAAACGAACATTGATTGCGCGAGGGGTGATAGCATTTACCGCCATGTTAGTTGATCATTTACCTGATTATCGGGTTGCGATCCGATTTGTTTGCATCCGCTGTCTTCCTGGTTTTTTCTCCAGAATTTTCGATAACCGATAACATGTTTCTTTTAAATCTTATTTATACAATAATTGATTGCGCGAGTGGTGGTAACAATTCTTTAAATCAAGTTTGCGAGCTTGAAGTAAACACCAATCCCATTGTATTTAACCAGTCTTCGAACAACATACCAAAACTACCGCCAGCCGCAACGCACTGGCGCGTTTCGACCTTCCATGTTCATCATCAGAGTACGAAGGCAAACTGACTATCGAGGATCAAACCGCATTGAATATATATGGCGGTAGTTTTGTTATGTTGTTCGACGACTGGTTAAATACAATGGGACTGGTGTTTACTTCAAGCTCGCAAACTCGATTTAAAGAAAATCTTATTTATTTTAGTTGATCGTAGTTTGTCCTTATTGGGCATCTTCATTTGGTGGGGTCATTCGCTTTTGCCATATCCTTAGTATAAATATAAATCAAATTTTAGTCGGCTCAAACCTTGATTGAAACTATCCTACTGTCGATTTTTCTTTGAAATTGCAAAAATGACGAACAGAATTTATATATATCAGACATTCTAGTGTATTTTGTCAAAATAAGGCAGGCTTGAGTCCTACAACTATGCACTACATTAAAAAGGGACTGGCCGTAAAACGTTAATTTGTACATGAATGTAATCGTTAACAATGCGATGAATTTGTGGCATAGATTTTGATTTACATGTTTGAACCAAATGTTACTTCGTTCAAATCTTTTCGATTATTCAATTATGAAAAATGGCTGTAATTGATGAATTAAATTTTCAATTTTGTTTAATGCTTAATTTATAACATAAATACTAATTAAACTTCTGTTTGCATGCATATATATATATATATATATATATATATATATATATATATATATATATATATATCCTGAAAAGACTGTGATAAGACTTACTTCGATAATATTTTAAATTCATTTTAACGTGCACCAAATCACATACGAAATTAAATTAGATTACTATAGCTTCCTCTGCTTGTCTTAAATTCTCAGTGCTAGGTTTTGTTGAAATATACTACTATTTGGTTCAAGTGCATCTCGTCTCATTTTTATTCTGTATCAACGAAGAAATTAAACATTATTCAATACACATATGCCTAAATAATTGAATGGTTTCTCCGTTTTGGCCATCAATTGGCATTTTCTCAGTAGCTTCAGAAGCGATATCTACCAGGATCCTTTGCAAAATGTGTTCCAGCACCGTTATCTGAGGTGATAAACGTCGACCATCAACAATCTCACATTGCACACTGGAAATGACCTGCGTTAATTGCGAATATGAATTTTTTCTAATATGCATAAAATATCCGTTTTTGGTGCCCTTGAAATAATGTGCAGAAAAGTATTATTAGTACTAATAGCAGTAGTATAAGTAGTTGCAGTAGTAGATGCAGCTGGAGTAACAGAAGTAATAGCATTAGATATATCAGTAGTAAAATAATAGTATTAATTGTAATGTACATGGAATTAGTAGTAAACTTAGTTGCATCAATCGTTGTAATGATTTTATTCTCATTTATAGCAGTAGTAGAAGTAATAGTAGTGGTGGTATTAGTAGTAGTAGTTATGGTAGTAGTAGTATTTGAAGTAGTATTAGTAGTAGTAGTAGTAGTAGTAGTAGTAATAGTATTAATTATAATTGTATTAGATATCATATTTAACAGAAATCGGGGAGAACTTGTTGTATTGTGAATTTTGTTCTAGAGGAATAAACTAGGAGATTTAACTTAAATTAATTGTGTGCATGATTAAAAGACAGACTTTGTTTATTTAAAAATAAACGTGCAATTTTACAATTATGGTTTCAATTACTTAAAATAAGTAGTTGCAGCATGGCGTTTGTATTCGGTAGATGTGTTTTCTTATTTTTTGGAAGCCAACAAAATGTATCAAACGGTCACATTTCCAGGATATCTGCATCGACGTCAGAATTTAAAATTAAAGTTGGATAATACTCATAAATCTAATTAAATTCGCAACCTAATTTAATATAGTATTTCTGGAGGGTAAATTCGATATTCCTTTTTTCATGAAACATAAATTGACAGTAATGCATTAACGGTTTAGTTAACAATATCAAAAATATTTGTGGCCAAAACTGTCGTCATTAATGATTATCTAGTACGAACGAAGAGGAACGAATGGCTTATTCTTTGATGTTTGGAAAGCACTGGAGCAATTCTTGCTAGTGCTAACGTAGTTGCATATTTGTTTTTGTTAGTTCCACTTTGTTCCATTCAAAGTGCACACACTGACAGTTTGACAAGTGAGCCCGACTTTGAAACAAATTACTGCCGATGGAATTTCATATATCGCAATATATACAGGGTTATTTATCTACTTTGTATTCTAAACAATCATTCTGTCACATGAACACACAAGAAAACACTCTATTTATACAGAACTACTAGAGTGGGCAATCTGTGATGACTCTATCAAATGCAAGAAACCGTGTTAATATATATCTCGGGTATATAAATGAATTTTTCTAAAGAAAAATATGCTCTCATTTTGTTAATTTGGTGCATTGATATGGCTCAATTTGTTAGGTATTAATCAGTCACAACATTAAGTGCTTGTCTGTCACTCTCTGGGATCGAGTAACCAAAGCATTTTAAACGTCCTTGGTCATTTTTAGAATACAGGGTAAACCACACTTGATGTATAAAAACGGGTAGAATTGCTTTACTTTACTTGTAGATACGCAATTGACCAGCAAGGAGTGCTGCGCAGTGTTGCATAAAGCGGCCAAAAGAACAGTCAAGTTTGGGTGGCCCTGAAGAGGGCCGCTTCAAATATTCACCGGAATAGATTGTAAATAGCGAGCGTATCATAGCAGAGGCGGATGTTCAGAGGTTCCGATAGACTCTGTATGCGTGTTCTGTTGTCTGGTTAGTTAGAGTTGTACAGATCGGCATCAACCAATAGATTAGTATAATCATGATGTGGCAAAAGCTATATTTAGGGCCACTGTGATTTTATTTCGTGTGACAAGGCGGACTTCCGTATGAATCGGATTCATTAAGTAAGCGATCACAATTTTTCGAAAATGCCACAATATGAGCATGCTTGGCTAACGGCAAACTGTGCTAGTGATACAGCGTGTAATATCGGTTAGCGTAGACAAGACAGATACGACCAAGCGATTGCGAGTACAGATGGCATGAGAGTCAGACTATGCGGCGTAGAAAATTCATTGCATTTATACAATCAATAAATTCCAAGGCAAATGTGACTGGTTAATAGTCAGGCCAGTTTGCGTGCTTCCTTATTGGTCTGACGTCAGCCAATGAAATGTCATCTTGCATTTTAATTAAATTGCAAAATGTCGGTGATTTAATTTGATGTGTTACAGTTAGTTAAAAAAATGTATTTAAAACGAAAAGATTTATATAATTATAGATCTCCCTTGAATTCTGCGCCAGCAATTCATTATGTGGATCATGTTGTGTCAAATGCGCTGTTCGACAGTGATGATGAAATCAGCTTAATTGGAATGTAGTAATATAGGCGGACAAAACCACATTCATACAAGATCATGAAGCTCACCATGAGTGATAATCTTTTCGAAAGTGCAGAATAATTAAGTGTGAATGGCGAAAGTGGACGTCGAACGCGGGCTGAAATATAAAGCAGACGAGCGTATTAAGCGTGCCGAAATAACTTTAACCAGGTAATTTGCTGACCACGTCACCTTTTGACATGACGCTCAGAATTCAAATAAGGCTAATGTATAAGATGTGTTCATAAATTTCTAAATGGCTTTTCGAAATTTACCAGTGCTGTGATGACTACCTGAATTCATTTAGTCGACAGCCGCAACGATCGAACCATTGAAATTTCGGGCAACAGTTAATAGTTTCACCATGAAGCCTTCGGAACTTAGTTGATTTTAAGATTAATTTCAATTGTTTTAACTGGAACATGAATCTCCCCGTAGGTGCTGGAAAGAACATAACGTGCATGCCAAAGAAACAAATTTTAAGGTTTACATTTGTAATAGCCGTATCGCGTATTCGGTAGTAATCCAATTAATGCCACAGCCAGTGTACCCTAAATATTTATTCATTTTGATGGTTTGTGTGAATGTAAGTCATAGTTAAATAAATATAGGAAAGGATAAAATGAAATTTCATCGGTTATAATAAACATTACGATCACTTCTTTTCCTCAGTACCTAGAAAAGAATATATATATATATATGTATATATATATATATATATATATATATATATATATATATATATATATATATATGTGTGTGTGTGTGTGTGTGTATATTTTTTCTAATTAAGAAGAAAAAACATTAATAACAAAATGGATAAACGCCATTTATTTCGTGAATACTGAACATCGCTCAACAATCTTTCATTTATATACATTCTGGGTTTTCATTTGATTATGCTAGTGGTAACAAATCTGACTCGCTTTTACTTCTATTTCTTGTTTTGGCTGATTGGTGCATGTGTTTGTGTCTGTGTTTGTGACTGTTTGCATGTAAAGGCCCTTCTCATTGTATTGCAAAGTGATGTCTAAGATATGGTCATTTGTGTTTTGATGGCTTGAGAATTAACTATATGTTCGATTTGTTCGCTGTACTGTACTGGTGCTATTGTCACCGTCAGGAAAACAGTTGTTCCGATTATATATATATATATATATATATATATATATATATATATATATATATATATATATATATATATATATATATATGTGTGTGTGTGTGTGTGTGTTTGAAGACAAAGAAAGTGAATAAACAATCAATGACTACGGTTCAAACCAGACCATATTTGCTTCGTAATCCGTGTTTCTATCTTCCGCAATACCACTGACGTATACTATTCGCGATTACCAGCTATTTATATAACGGATTTTTTGGTTTTTATTTTCTTCTGCTGGAGTTTAAATCTGATAAATATACAGGAAATAAAATCCTGCAAATTAACTTCATTTCATATAGATATATGGACACATATATATATACTTTAATATCTAACCAAATACATAAATTAGTACATAACAGAAAATTGTATTTTATGTGCGGCTTGGTGCCGCAGTGAATAAAGCCATAGACTCCGAAGCAGACGTGCCCATGTTCGAGCCTTGTCCGCGGAAAATTCTGGACAGTAATTGATAAGGTGTCGGTTAGTACTAGAGCGGTCTACTGGATGAATTGCCATTTCCTAATTAAACAGTATTTATTTTATAGTGACTTATGTATGCACGTAATGGGACTTGTGTTTATATCAAGATCGCAATCGTGATTTAAATAATAGTAATTGAATAATTCATGAATATTCAATTTAACCATTTTGTGTTCTGGTAACGAAAATTAAAAAATACTGTCTATCGGAGCCTACATTTATTTTTAAAAACAGGTACATACAATAAAACTAAGAAGTATGAATTTTTTAACCAGTTATTTTCTACACTGTATTGTGTGGTAATTCATAGAACAAATTCTGAAAAGACGTAAGGCTATGTGGGATGAAATGAATATAATATACAGAATCAAACAAATCGCGAAAATGTTCAATTAAAGGCACATTCGTATTCATACGAACAAAATTTTTACCAATTTATACAAAATACATTTAAAATTTCTTGTCTTCATTTTACGTAATAGAATGTATGCAGCAACGGACAGCTTCATAATTACGCAACTAATATTTATTTTGTACTTTGGAAAACACGTAAACTTTGCTGTTTAACTGAGTATTGGGTTGCTGCTTTCTCCAAAATATTCGTTATCCGGATATGGATATCTGTTTGTTTAGAATGTGATTTACGTAATTAATGTATTTGATTATTGAGAAACATTTTATCCTTCGATAGCTGAATTTTGTCTTAACTCCAATAGTTGTTCGATTTTAGAAATTTGCCAATACTTCTAGACTTGCGCACCTAACAGATCTAGCATGTGTGCGTTCGTCCGCTATATTTCTACTCAGGTGGCGATTCATGTGAAATTAAAATGTTTTATATTAGGATTTATATCGCATTAAGTCTATAAAGACATGTCAAACCAAATTAATGATTGAACATTTCTTGTAATTTATGATGATTTTGCAAATATTCAGTCTCGAATGAATGTTACGTATAATAAAAAAAACTATAATGGTATTCTTTGTCCTGAACAAACGAGATTAATTTGAATACTCCTGTCTAGAAAATTATAAAATTAATACAAATTGAAGTTTAATACAAGTATATTCGCCTCTTCTTTGATTTCATGGACTGTGTGAAATCGGAGAATATCCAAGATATATAGATGCTATCTTTTTTGGTATGTATAATTGACTTTCTTATAAAGTGCCCCAACCAGTGCCGATGATATGCCATTACAGTGTTTTATAGTTATTACGATCAAGGTTGCAGTCTTGATATAAGCACCTGACTCATTAATTACCTACATATGTCAGTATAAACTAAAGATTTTATAGTGTAGAAGAGACAATTCACTATACAATTCTTAGTTTATACTGACATATGTAAGTAATTAATGGGTCAGGTACTTATATCAATACCACAACCTTGATTATAATAAGAATCAAGTTGGGCAGGTTTTGACATGGCAAAAGCAGTTCAAGTCACTAACACAGTAGTAGTATAGGACCCACTCGTCTGCCAGGATGGGGTCCTCGTGCGCATCATAGTTCTTGGTTAGAAACCCTTGGCGATATGGCATTGAATCAAGCTCAGTGGCGATTTTGTTGCAGATGTCTAGTAGAATTATCTTTGTAATTTTATTTTCTTAGTAGGGCAAAGTTAGCTGCGAGGTTTGGTTTGTTTATGACGTGATACAGTGGAAGTCGCAAGGAATCTGTATTGCTGATGCTGCCTTGCCCGAATGCTAACTGGGCCATAAGGCTGGTGTGGAGAGGCTTAGTTTGCCACTTTTTTGCTGTGAGCTAGCCTGATAAATTTACTCATAGTAGCTAGGTATTCCTCTCTCTGCCCCCCCTCTCTCGTAAATCTCACCACAATCTCTAAAATGTTATTTCTGTTTTCATTGATATTCTTTTTTCACTCCTTATGGTTATATGGCAGTGAAACATTAGTCACTTTTGACTTTTGTATGACTGGACATGATGATGATGATGATGATGATGATGATGATGAACATTGGAACCACCGAGCCGCACACTAAGCATAATTTTCAGTTATATCATAACCAACATATTCTGATTAGCCTATCATTTTATGTAGAGCCTAAACGGCATAATTAAACGAAAATTGGCCGCGCTGGCGATGAAAGCCCACCATTGGTCGCTCAATTATATAAATTTTAAATTCAATACCTCTTCTCCAGTAAGCGTGGTGTCTGTACTATGATGACAGATTGCATGTGTTTAGTAGAAATTTTAGGTCGAAAATTATCCATTATGGGCTCCATCTAAGAGGGATTGTTAACTAGGAACCTTTGGGTAGCATATAACTGAAAACTGTGTCTAGCGTGACGCAGGTTGGCCCAGTGGTTAATTCAGTCATGCCCAAGCTCAAGCACAACTGGAAGCAAATTCTGGACAATACCTTCTACCTTAAATAATGCTTGCTTTATGCTGAAAAATATATGTACACAATTGGACAAGTGTTTGCCTTGACATTGCAACTTTGATTTAAATAATTGCGTAAATTTACGGTAAAAACATCAGTAATCCGATCGACAAGATATTTCTTAAATAGTGTTGCAGAACTTTAGAACCTTAGTGGGTGTTCCCAACTTTAACTGTAAGTACACGTTCTTAATTTCAAATAATATTGTTAATACTTTTATTCATGTTCACTGGATTTTAATATTAATAAACTTACTAAATGCAAGTATAGAAATGGGTTAGCAGTAATTGAAGCAATAGAAACTGAGAAATCGGAAGTTTGATATTACTTGCTGTTGTTTATATATATATATATATATATATATATATATATATATATATATATATATGCAATTGTGTATTAGATGTTGCGCACCTGGTGAAAAATTATATCAAATATGAAACAGTTGATTCATGAAGAACATACACCGGTAAGGTAAGGCTAACTAGACCTCTCGGCTAGATATCTCTCCACCAGATTCAAATCGATATTTGTCTGTTTGGGTAAGGAATGCTAAGTGAAAAAATGGTGCAGCGTGATTAATTGCAGAATTATTATTTATTTAATCGTGTACAACACGTGACCTACACAATCGAGCATCAGTTTTTACATCAAATTAATAATTAACAATGATTAAACTGCAATATAGGCATTGCTGGCTATAGGCGTTTCTGGCTAACAGGTGGCACATCACATGGTGCCAGAAAGTTGACCAAAAAACCTACCACGTATTTGGTCAATTAAAAGGGAGCCAATTAGTTTGCAAAATCTCCTATATGAATGAGAGAGATTACCTAGCTACTAAACATACCGAGTTCTAATTTTGTGCTGTTTCCCAGTTACGATTCATGAGTAAGCACGAAATGTATGTGCACATCGAATTCCGCATGCTTAATTTGAAATATACTTCTGGTTCTATTTGAAATAAATTGGTTCGACTTTTCGCGCTTTTAACCACAAAATGACGTTCACTTGTTGTTATAATTTAAGGAAGTGAGATCAGAATATTCACGGCTTTTGTTCGAGGGTGGTGTAATTTGCACTATCCGTTCCACAATGATTCGCTTGATCCCCATTTCCAGGTACCAATAGAGTTTTTCTTCCTGGTGGTTTTGTGCTGATTCGTGTCCTCACTTCCACATCATTCATACTAACCTCTGGAAATGACGTTCGATTTAATCTTGGTTGATTTAACTCTGTTGATGCATAGTTTTACTGTGAGTTATTAGAAACCTGAGGAATGTACTGGAAATGAGGTAACGAGACGTTGTTAGTCAACAAAGATTAGATCGTGTAGAGGATGTTAAATCCTCCGCCTTATGTAAAATAACATTGACTGATAAATTTAAACCACCATAGCTGATTGTAAGGAACTTTATTTAAAAAGAATTTTTTCTTTTTATTTTCCAGAACATTCTTTGTTTAAATACTTGATTTTAAAATTGTGTGCTATTTTCAGTTTTCGAGTATCTCGCTCTTTGTCTGGTATTGTAAATTTTGGTCTGCTGCATTTTAACATTTTCTCCATAGTAAACGATTACATCATTATCAAATAGATTTCTCCATCAATTGCCTTTTGTTCAGATATAAAATAACATTGAAGAGGAGCCTTGGAACAGGTATATTTGATTTTATCGTTGGGTCACGTTTATACCATAACAGATTATTGCTGTAAGGAACAGCTTTCCAACATTCACTTTCCGATTGCCTAACAGTAAGTATCGATTTAATTGTTATCTCATAAATTCATGGATACCGATATTAAATTTGAGGACACAAGTAGGTTAGTGCAGGACAAATCGGACTTGAACTTAAGTAACGATAATAATCATATAAGCCTATCAGACTCTACTGTGAATTTTAGGACTTCCAGCGATCTGGCATCTATGGGGCTTACAGACTCGAATAGGTTAGGGGCCTCAACAATCGTACCTCATCTCCTATGGTTAATACGAATGATGAGGAAACCAACGGAGTGAGGGGACAAATCAACACCAAGCAACCACAGCGACAAACTCAATGCGTACTAGGAAATGGGGATAAATCAGATCGCTGCGGAACTAAGCGTGAAAATCTACTACCCACGAAAGAAAACTGTGGATACTCTGAATAGTTTTCGGTTGTCTAACTCATTCTTCTAATTGATACAAAGAACGTTTTCGTATCCACATGAGTTAATTAGCCGCAATAATACAGAAACCGACAAGTTATCCTTGCACATCCTTTTCATTAACACATTTGGATAGCTTACAATCCTCAAATCTTAATAAATATCTTATTCCAATTATCGTGACTCAGGAAAGGAAAGCATTACTTTTATTGAACAAGCGTTGATTGCGCGAGCCCTGAAAACAAATATTTAAATAAAATTAAATGAACATTGGTTGCGAGGGCAGTGATAACAATTACTTAATCTTGAAAAATACAACTAATAAATTATTTACATCCATTTGTCAGTAAAAGCCAAGAATTGTGAGTTGCATAGCGCAGGGAGGCTCAATAATTAGAGCAACAGATTCCGAAACAGATATGCCCAAATTCGAGCCCTGACCGCCGTAATATCTGGACATTATGTGATAAGTTGCAAATAAGGACGAAACCGATCTACTCGTGAATTCAATTTTTTACACTATAAAAAGATTAGTTTATAATACTGAAAAATTTATGTACATAATGTGTCAGTTGAATATCTCAAGATCGCAACACATTCTAAAGCAGATATGCCAATGTTCGAGCCCTGTCCGCCGCAAATTCTGGACAGTACATGATGAGTTCCCAATAAGGACGAAACTGTTCTACTCGTGAAGTTAAATTTTACACTATAAAAAGATTAGTTTATTATACTGACAAATTTATGTACATAATGTGTCAGTTGAATATCTCAAGATCGCAATACATTCCGAAGCAGTTATGCCCAAGCTCGAGCCCTGTCCGCCGTAAATTCTGGACATTACGTGATGAGTTCAAAATAAGGACGAAACTGGTCTTACTCGTGAATTTAATTTTATACACTATACAAAGATTAGTTTATAATACTGACAAATTTATGTACATAATGTGTCAGTTGTATATCTCAAGTTCGCAACTTTGATTAAATTAATTTAAATAAAATAACTGAGCTGAGTTATATACAAATCCAATTGTATTCATCACACACTTCAATAATTTCATTGTTATTTATTTGATATCCCATTGAAGAACTAACAAATACTCGAATAAAAACTTCAGGCTTAATTAATCTTTTAGATTACTTTAATCCTTCGGATTGTATAATACAATGCTGTTTCGAATGAACAACGCGAAATTCAATACGTTTTCTGTGATTTAGAAAAATTTGTGAAAGCATTTTTTTCTTAATAAAACGGCATCAAAATTTAAATCAAACGTCTTTTGTAAATATGTCTGTTACTGTTAAACGAAAATGTCCTATTTGAAATCATAGAACAAATTATCGTATTTGACGTTAAATGCAAAATTAAAAAATGTAATAAATAAATAAATTTGACATTAATTTAGGCAAAAGCCGTTAGAATGTAAAGAATGATATGATTTAAAAATAACTTTGACAAATATATATTTAAAAGAAATTATACAGTTTGTTAATGTAATAAATAAATTCATTTGACATTAATTTATGCAGAAGCCGTAAGAATGTAAAGAATGATATGATTTAAAAATAACTTTGACAAATGTATATTTAAAAGAAATTATTCAGTTTGGTAATTATTGATTGCGAAAATGATGGTAACATGTATTTAAATAAAGTTTTGAGACTTTTGAAAAACACTAATTAACCAGTCGTAGAACAGAAAAATTACCGTCGGGCATTAGTACAGATACGCTAGACTTTCTCTAAACATAATTAGAACACGATAGCAAAGTAAATAACGTGGGTCAAATACAAATGCATAAATTATATATTGTTGTAAATATCCAGCCATTAGACATTGTATTCTCTAACACAATTAACTTATTTATATAATTCATTTAATTTAATTTACTGTTGTGTCGTCAGGACAATTTCTATGCCTAAGTAAGTGTGATAGGTAGTTGAATTTCTATTTTTTGCGACTGTTTATAAGAATGGGATTTTTGTTTATCTCACGTAGCGCAAACTTCATTTATGCATATATGTTAGATAACTTTAGTTGTCGAGTATATGTTATGTGATATTAAAGGCATTGTTTAAATTCACATGGCACACACTTATCGTATCTAATGCTTCAATTTAATTGTAATGTTTTAAATTGTTTGCTGTGGAAATTTAAGGCGTATACACATGGATATAGGTATTGCGACACTAATAACAATTCATATATATTAACATGGATAAACCAAAGTCGGCATGAACGAAAGATATAGTTGTACTTTCCAATTATCCCACATTACTTGACTAGATATATAGTGAGTATATGGCGGTGTACCGGCTCCTACTGATGAGTCGCCAATAAGCAGGAAACACATGTGTACATGAGATTATACCTTTCGTTATGTTAATTTTGGTTTAGCCTTCTGGTCTAATTTGAAATAATTTATTATTGTTTACGCAACACCTATTATAAAATTGCATATATATATATATATATATATATATATATATATATATATATATATATATTCTGAGCAACAATCAATATATATATATATAAATTGCCTTTTCTACACTATACAATTTTTAGTTTATACTGACATATGTAAGTAATTAATGGGTCAGGTGTTTATATCAAGACCGCAACCTTGATTATAATAATAATATATAAATATTATATAGTTAATTTAAGAATTTCATAATTAGCGCGAAATGTGATAGCTGATATCGATCAACGTCATAGTGCATGGATTTGTTTGAGAAACAGCTGTTCATTAGTAGTCGGAAAATTGATTTTTCTTTATTCAAATTTTTCATGAAATCCATAGTGTTGGTACCATGTACCTATTCGGCAAACATTGTGTTGCTTCAGGTCGTGGTATCGTCTCTTATTGATAAGTCGCCTGTAATAACGAAATTCACGTGAACATGAGGGTACACCTTTCTTTCATGCTGCCTTGTTTATATCCTTGTGGTCCTATTTTATTTAGTTTTTAAAAGGTTCGCATAAAATTATACACAATTGCAGGTATATTAGTTCTCTGGAGCAAAATTAATGTTACCTTTTCAATTTTTTTGTTCCACAAATGTTTCATTGTTTTCACTCAGTCCATTTTATGCAAATATTACAATTACTTTGACTTATTCATGATACTTTCGCAGAACCTATAAGCTAAATAGTAAATACACCCATCATTGTGTTAGTTTAAAAAAATTAAAACAAATAAATCCCCCGCTGGATCAGATAACTTATCAAACAACAAAAATCCATTCACATTCGTTTCGTGCTTACTGGCGACTCATCAGTAGGAGCCGGTATTACGCCCTTTAACCACTATATATTTGGTAGAAGAATGTGGAATAATAGGACGGTACAATCTCCTAGACGAATGTGTAAACCTGTAATAGTGAAGCTAACATAATCTAAAGTCAACGACAATACGACTTCAATGCTAACTCACACTTATATAATATATATACCGAGTCTGTAAAGGATACTAACACTATGGCTATTGTGTTAGTAACTGATACCTTTATCAAATCGATGAGTACCGGATACTAACACTATGGTTTCCGAGTCGGTACATGATACCAACCTGATGGATATAAATTTATGCT
Organism: Eudiplozoon nipponicum; assembly: GCA_029291075.1. Taxonomy (NCBI): domain Eukaryota; kingdom Metazoa; phylum Platyhelminthes; class Monogenea; order Mazocraeidea; family Diplozoidae; genus Eudiplozoon; species Eudiplozoon nipponicum. The sequence continues at coordinate 14,998 of JAQBSW010001779.1, forward strand.
AAAGTTCACCCAAATTGAGAATTACAACAATTTACGAACACCTGTTACTCCAGTTAAACCATACACTCTGGCCTTCATCGATATCAGTTATCACATTTCGCGGTAAGCATGACATCATTCAATTCAATATATTACAGTTAAATACTGTTTGTTGCGATGAACTAATATATATGCAAGTATGTATTAGGTTTTGCGAACCTAGTAACAAATTAGTTCAGTTGTGACCAGAAGGATAAACTAAAGGCAGCATGAACGGAAAGTATAATCTCATTCACATTCGTTTCGTGCTTACTGGCGACTCATCAGTAGGAGCCGGTATTACTGAGTCGCCAGTAAGCACGAAACGAATGTGAATGAGATTATACTTTCCGTTCATGCTGCCTTTAGTTTATCCTTCTGGTCACAACTGAACTAATTTGTTACTAGGTTCGCAAAACCTACTACATACTTGCATATATATTAGTTCATCGCAACAAACAGTATTTAACAAAAATCCATGCCAAACATAAATCAAAATGGGGCAAGTAACATGTGAAATTAGTTTTAATTCTTTCAAATTATCAATTATTCATTGAATCACGTAATTAAATAGACAGCGTTTCATTGCATCAGAAACAGAATAAATATATTAATAAATCTTATGATTTATAAATTTTTAAATTCATCAATCGTATAATATTTATTTCCTCTAGAATATTGAGAACCGGCTTATGTGCAATTATGTATTACGCTCAACGCATCTGGTAAAAAGTAATTGCATAGACGAACAAAAGAACAAGCAAAATTGAGCGCGGACTTATTTAAATTACCCATAAAAAATATATCGGTCATTCAAAAAGCCAATCAATCAAAAGATAAAATAAACTTTGTATAGTTACTGAGAAAATATTCCGATGAATAATTTAATCTGACAGGCAAAAGTCCGATCAATCAATCAAATAAAAATGTATGCAATCTAATTTTCCTTGTCTTCTTTATTTATTTAAAAAGGCTATGTTTAATTTGAATAGGTTACAAAAGTTTCTTTTTTAAATTTTACGTGCAAATTATAGTCTCAAAGCAATAGAGATGAACAATAGCTAATAGAAACTAAACTTCGAAGCCAAATGGAGTATGATAAACATGTAGACACTCCAGAAAGGTATGAAATCGCATGGAGTTTTGTAGTCCCATGGATGTGAGTGAAACCATTCGCCAAAATAAGGTAAGAGGAGTGAAACAGAATTACGTGCATCTAGCTCGTAACCATAGAAATTCTGGCCTGGCGGCCGGTAGGCAAAGGCTAGTCAGCCCGGAAATGGTTGCATGAAACTTGACGGTCTAATTGGACAGGTGAGGCCTCGAGTTTGGTCTAACTACGCAGTAATGCATTGTTAAATTTGTAATGACTCAATGAGAGTAAGCGTGTCACGCGCGAAGGGCAGATTTCGGCTGCTGAAGGAGACTTTGGCCACTGTCATCTGGGCAGTTAGTACTCATTAGCCTTGGTTGACAGACTATCTAAGGGAAGGAAAACTTCAAGTAAAAACCATGCCCACTAGGATTGGGCGAACTACTATTATTTTACAGCTCACATATAGCCATGAAGGCAATACGAATTAAAATGAATCCACACTGCATCAGTCGCCGCTCAGTTTAAAATAGGGCTCGTTATTCGCTAAACCGGGAAGGGTGGATAAGCGAAATCAGGTTACTTCATAAAACTTCATCGCCAATTCTGCCGCTTTTCATTCTCTTTTCTCATTTCACTCCACCAGCAGCGTTCTTTTAGATGCTATGAATCTGGTGGGCGTCAATCATTACACTGAGCCCAAAATGACATTTTCAATTATACAACATGTTTCAAGTAAACTACCATTAATTAAACTTAGGGTCGGTTTTAATGTCAGCGCATTTAATGCGCGAACATTAAAACAAATTGGACAACGGGCAGCCCGTGCACGTATGTTGGATAAATTAGAAATCGATACGTGTTGCGTATCTAGAGTCAGATTACATGATCCTACGAGTATTACATAACCGAGTAAACGATTCTTATTCACGCGTTATTGGTTTCGACCCTCTGGTTCCATGGAGTTTTGTCATTAACTCACGAGCCGAAGCTTGTTTAACTGCATGGATTTCTGTAACTAGCCGAATTTGTGCGCCACGCTTAAATACTATAGCTAAAAAATCAATGCCAGAAAACGTTGCATTTTCGTTGTATCTACAAATTCTCCCATCGATTCCAGCACAGACGATGCCATGGTCGATTTTTACACTGACATAAGCACTTTACCATGTAGAGCAAGAAGTTCTGATATATAACAGTTAGATGTTGTTTCGTTGGGGAGAACGAATATATATGCAAGTATATATTAGGTGTTGCGAAGTTAGTAACAAATTAATTCAGTTGTGACCAGAATGATAAACCAAAGACAGCATGAACGGAAAGTATAATCTCATGCGCACTCGTTTAATGCTTACTGGCGATTCATCAGTAGGAGCCGGTATTACGCCCTTTAACCACTATATATTTGGTAGAAGAATGTGGAATAATAGGACGGTACAATCTCCTAGACGAATGTGTAAACCTGTAATAGTGAAGCTAACATCATCTAAAGTCAACGACAATGCGACTTCAATGCTAACTCACACTATATAATATATATACCGAGTCTGTAATGGATACTAACACTATGGCTATTGTGTTAGTAACCGATACCAACATTATTGTACCGAAAAGGTACATGGCACTAACACTATGGTTTCCGAGTCGGTACACGATACTAACCTGATGGATATCAATTTATGCTATAGTTCACCGAAATTGAGAATTGCAACAATTTCTGAACACCTGTTACTCCAGTAAATCCATACACTCTGGCCTTGGTCCCTTTGAGTTGACAATTTTAGACGCCTACACGCATTTGGCCATCTTTGAGCACATGTAGGTAACCAACAAGAAATATCCAACAGCGACATCCGTAGACGTATTTTTTGATCGGCCAACAAGTGCTCCTCGTTAGAAAAACAAATAAGGCTCCATCAACTACGTTGTCTGGGTCATGTTTTTCGTATGCACGAAATTCGATTGCCCAGGAGAGTATTATATCTCATCCAGCGCCAGATTTACCCAAGAAACAAGATGGGCAGAATTTTATATCGCATAAATAGTTAAAGTCAACTAAATCCAAATTGGGTTTCGTAGGACCCACTCGTGTGCCAGAATGAGGTCCACGTATGCATCATAATTCTTGGTTGGTAACCATAAGCGTTATGGCTGAAAGTCGAGCTCAATGGCGATCTTGTTGCAGATTTTGCATCATCGTCTATGTAACATTCTTTTCTTAATCGGGCTGTATTAGCTGCGAAGTTTGGCTGTGTTTTAAATGTAATACGGTAAAAAACAAGTAAGCTGTACTTCCGGTATTGCCTTTCCTCAAAGCTGACTTGACCATAATGGTTGTGCGGCAGGATGGCTCAGTCGTTAGAGCACCAGATTCCGAAGCAGACGTGTCCAGGTTCGAGTCCTGTCCGTGGCAAATTCTGGCCAGTACATGATGAGTTCCCAATAAGGTCGAAATCGGTCTACTGAATGAATTGCCTTTTCTACACTAAACAATTCTTGGTTTATACTGAAATATGTAATTAATTAATGGGTCAGGTGCTTATATCAAGACCGCAACCTTGATTATAATAATTGACCAGAATGGTGTTGAGCAAAGGTATATTTTGTCTCACTTCTGTGTGTTTTCAAGGTAACTTTATACTAATAGTAATTAAATCCTCTCACTTATAAAGCTCCCTTTAACAATATGTGCGCCTAATTATTGATTTAGTTCTTTATAAAAAAATTCATTTTTGCAATACTTTTAGTTAATTATTCGTCTAATGCTTAAATCGCAGGAAAGGAATAGTTATTAATAATTTTTTTATTTATGTGCATGATGATAATGATGACACGTTTTGATTCTCCTTGACCTGTTTTCCGTCGTAACCTGATGATGTTCCTCTGCAGAAATGTCTAGCCAAAAATGACATAAGTTGGTGTAAAACGGAAAATTTCATATAGCACGCAGCTTGGGGTGGCGCACTGGATAAGTTGCAAGACTGAAGAAAATGTGATTTAGTGGCAATTTTGTGAAGTATTTTTGAATGACAAATAAGTACGAACCCGTTCAAATTGATGAGTTACATTTGCTTTCTTATACAAGGCTTAGCTTCTATTGAAGACAAATATATAATCGAAGCCTCGTACAATAAATGTATTCAGTAACTGAAGTGCTCCGACTGAGGCTGAAAACCTTTCTACTGGATGAATTGTTCTTTCTATCTTAAGAAAATTTTAGCTTATACTGAGAAAATATATATAATCAAAAGCCTGTCATTATACGTCAAATAAATAAATACAAAGCATATATATATATATATATGAGTTGATTCACATATACAATTTTTATAGACCATATGTATTTAATTAAATCATGCCGAAATATTTCCAATAAAGTGTGAAAAATTAAACACACATAAATACACACACAAACGTATATATATATATATATATATATATATATATATATATATATATATATATATATATGGGTATTTATATATATATTTACCTATATCTATGTATACATTGAACTATTTGAAAACTTGAATAATATATATATATATATATATATATATATAAATTTGTCAAGTTTCCATATAGTTAAATGTATACATAGATATAGGTAGAGATATTTATATAAATACCCATATGTGCTAGTTACCAATTTTGTATTGTTCCTATTCCATCATGCATAATTTATTGAAGTGATATTTGCGAATTCCTTTTATGTCCTTGTATTGGTATACATGCGTGGTTTATTGCTCTAGTCAAATCAGCTGTGCATGATATTGTACACTTAACGTATGTAAATATACTCTAACAATTTTCTAAAGTTAGCTGGTTCAACACAATTTACCAATATATATATATATATATATATATATATATATATATATATATATATATATATGTAAAAACAAACACAATTTATTTTGTTGCTGCTAGATAAGTTTTCCAGCTGTGGCAGTCATAATTCTAGTTCAAATAAAATCGGCAAGAGATTTGCTTCGCGAGATAAAATTTGATTTACTGCGCAATATCGCATATTTCCATTTACCCAGATAGTCCTTTGTGAAACTAGCCGCTTTTAAGCTGCCGATTGCCTGTATCACTCTCTCTTTATCTTTCTCTCTTTCTCTCGTTCCCTCTCTAATTTTCTCCCTTTGTCTCTCTCTCTCTTTTTCTCTCCCCAGGTATATATACAATTTCGACGTGGCATTCGATAGGGACCACGAGCATTTGTAAGTTAAGATGTGCACACAAGAAATAAGCATAAATATGGGCTATCTCTTATGAGTCGTTGAAAATGAAAAAATGCATGGTTTATTAAGTGAGTTTCCAATAAAGACTAAACAGGTCTACTGGAAGAATTGCCTTTACGACGTTATACAATGCTTATTTGTACTGACAAATGTATGTATATAATGAGACTGGTTTTTATAGCAAGATTGCAACTTTGATTTAAATAATTATTTTCACAGCCCGTGACACAAACTTTCGTGTTGTACTAATTATTTATTTGGGTTATGAATCATTTCAACAAGTGTAAATGTAATCATCTTAGTTTTATCAATCAATGACCCGTTCTACAAATCAAGTGCGTTGCGAGGTTGCCATCATTCGGTTTAATGAATCCTGTCAACACGGTTTAATTAAATGGACATTGGTTTTGCGAACGGTCATTTTAGATGCATTGAGGATTTCAGTGATAAAGCCCGCAATAGAGAAATAAAAAAGTAAGAATTAGACATGATAATAAACTGGCTGACTTGGGAATTTATAGACCCCAAGAAAGTGATTGTTTAATCGTGACTAATAGAATAGTAAACCTATCAACATTAAATCTTAATAATGATCAAGTTGAACTACGTAACCTCCATACACGCTGCTATTTATATTATGATTAATTGAGGAAATGGTGACAAAATTAATTCAATTCAACATGGCGAATATGATTTATGTCTAAAATGTTTTTATTTAAGAAATAGAATATAAACACAGACGATTTTTTTATTTTGCCTAATAATGCGGAGCTTTCAACTGAGTTCAACAAAGTGAAAAAAGTTTTAATTATACATAAGATATACGAAGCGCCTGAGATCTTTAGCTAGTAGCAATGATATATATTGTAATTTATATTTGATAAAAGGGCCAGATAAATTAACTCCAATACTTAAAACTACAAAATTGCAATCAAATTAGGTTTCATAGCGTGTGCGACTGATTTAGACAAGCCGTTCGTCAAAATTGAAACACCCTAAGTTGTATAGCCATTTTAATCCGGAGTTTTGCTGTCCTATGCCATTATGTCCATGAACGCTTTTTATCTCTTTAAACAAAATTTAATGTTGGCATAAATTATTGAAGCAAATGGGCATTTACGTTATGAAGTCCTTTGGAATTATCTGTTTGCCTGGTTCAATTTTGTCCTAGCTAAGCCATGTAATCACATAAACCGCGTCGTTTAAATCTGAAAGTGTAGGCAGAAATTAACCGCGTGAACTAACACATTTGTGGCACATGGCCAATTACTGGAGAACTGGCTTCGATTTCACAGCGCCAATGGTAAATTTAATCTTTTCCTTACCTATCATCGCGAGGCCATACTTTGGCTACAAAAATATTTTGTTTCATGAAATTGGACATAAAAGTCGGACGTCGCCGTTTGTACACAACAATTTTCCTAAATTTGCTCACATTTTATGAATGATATAATGAAAAATTTGGAGAGATATGCAAACTAATGATAAAATGTAAATATCGCCATTCCTCTAGTTTTATGGATATCATCATTGTTGTAAAATACTCTATAGTACCGGAATTAGAATGGCCTGTATTTGAACCCTCAAAAATTTGTTTCAGAGCCATTAAACTCGTCCTTTAAAAGACTGAAGGTGCGCATCGCATACAAATTCCAGTTTTCCAGAGCTTTAGATTTTGGTTTGGCTTTGTTTATGTAGGAAGCAAACTATGGCCGAAATTGAATGCAATGCTGATTTATTTTTGTCCACAACTAATCTTCTTTTTTTCCACAGTCAATCACCTATTCCCCTTAGATGAATATTCCTATCCAGTTTGGCTTCTTTTGAGCTACAGGTCGCCTGACTTCACTTGCATTTTATCAAGGAAGAAACTGGCCTACTGGATGAATTTTCTTTTCTACATTAAACAATGCTTAGTTTATACTGACAAATGAATCTATTAGGAATTGCTTTCAGCTGTAGAGACTTTGGAAATTACAAATTATACCTGGCAACGCCTGGACAGCTTTATTAATCGATGTAATTGCTCGATTTGTTTAAGGTCTGGGGGCATGAACCAAGAGAAAATTTACAAGATGATCAGCCGAATAAAATAAAAAAATGTTCTATCAGGTTGCGCAGTGCCATCGTAATATTTACAGTATCCACATTTTTCTTTAGTAGGTTGTTGCTTTGCACTGCCAGTTTCGCAAATATCCAATTGATCCCCATTTCCATGTACACATCGGTTCGTTTTCGTTGTGACTGGGTGCTGATTCGTCCCTTTCCTCCGAAGGCTTCTACATCATTCGTACTAGCCATTTGAAATGAAGATTAGATCGTACCTCCTTTCCAGTGGTTAGTATGAATGATGTTGATGCCTCCGATATTACTAAAACTAACATTGATGATACGATTACTAATACATCCACTGCCATTACTAACAAAATTTATAAATATTATGCTACTACTACATCTACTACTACTACTAATAATAATAATAATAACATTAACTTATGGAACAAATTTGAATTTAGAAATGAATCATGTATAGCAGTACAAATTTGTTATAAAACAGGGGTAATTAAGGCTAATTCAACTAGAAAACATATACTGGCAATACTCAAATAAGTTCAGCCGAGTTCAATTGATGTCTTTTTAAAATTTTCTTGGTTAGAAATGAATTAAGCCAAACTAATGGTTTTTCAAATAAAAGTTATAAAACAAGCCTACACTGTTTCAATTGGTTGAATCAGCCAGTAAACAGGTTTTAGGGTATGTTTTCACCATAGTTAAAGCATGCCGATTCGAATTACCTTAGTAACATTCTAATAAATTATTATATATATATATATATATATATATATATATATATATATATATATGCATAAATATATGGATATATATAAACTTTGACATGTAAATAGATATAGAAATATTAACAAAAACTTCTTGACAGATATAATTTATCCGTTGAGGGTCTCACAGTGTTGCTTATATATATATATATATATATATATATATATATATATATATATATATATATATATACATGAATGATTCGAAATATTCATTTTAGATGTGGGGCGAACTCACATGGTTGCTTAAATGCTTATTTAGATATTCAAAATATATATGTAGAAGAATTTTTAGATTTTTATATATAAAGTGAGAAGAGCTCACGTGGTTGCTTATGTAGATTGAGATATGCATTATATGTATATATAAATAAATAAATATATAAATATATATATAATTGGTGTAGACGTGTTTTATATAAATATTCTTATATTTATATATGCATATAAATTGTGAGTAAAAATAGTATATATACTATATTCCAAGGGTGAATTGTAAGTCATTGAAGGTCAAAGAACCCATTTCATTGCTTAAAGACACACATATATATAAGGCTAGATATATATGCATATAGATAGACATGAAAATAAATATATAAATATTATCAAAAGCGTTTTGACTGATATAATTTATCTGTTGAGGGACTCACAGTGTTGCTTGTATGATATTCATATTATATATATGGTGTATACACGTATATATATATATATATCTATGATGGATATATAGATATATATTAAAGATGTGGGAAGAACCCACATGGACGCTTACATGCTTATCTATATATACATAATATAAAGCGTGTGGAATTATATATAAATGGATGTTTTTATAAGAAGTGAGTATATATATAATTATAAGTAAGTAAATAAATAAAATTTAAATAAATATAAAATAATACTAATTTATTTTGTAGGTATATACATGATTTCGACACAGATTTTTTAATGGAGAAACTAATTTATATAGGATATGAGTATTAATGTGTATTTGGTTGAGAGCCGATTTCGTTAGTGTAGACTCCGTATTCGGTCTTGTCAAAACGATAATAATACTATATATTCTTTCAACAGTTTTATTAACCTCTCTCTCGGTCTATAACCAATTGCAAGCTGGATGGGATTAGGTCAACTGGGGGCATGTGAGGATTACTGCAATATTGAAATCAAAATTTTGTTGATCTTTCTATGCGTCCGGAACGGAAATTAAAATATAGACATCATTGATAGGCGCGTATGTCAATCCATTAAGTGTGCTTATAGTTATTCAATAAAAATGTCACTTTAGTAAAATACACATAAAGAGAGATGCGCGGAGTATATTGCAGATGACATATATCCGATTTATTCATTATTTAATTTATTGCATTTGATCGGGTTGACTCATTTTAAAAAATGAGTAAACCCGATCAAAGACAAAAACAAAATTGGAAATAGTGATAAATCGGATCTTGTGAAGCGCCCGTACAGCTATTACCCGTGTCTGCAAACGCGGCATTGATAACCTGGAATGCTTACACACCGCAAAAACATTGAGTTCAACACATGTTTATAAGTTAGTTGTGTGCGCAGAGGGGGACAGGGATAAGTTTTTGTATACATTTGAGTATTAGAGACTAGGTATGAAGACCGGATATTAGGAAGACAATTAAAAATACATTTGGAATTAAAATAAATATAAATATATCTGTCTTGAATGAGGATACCACATTTGCCACAAGTTGTGTTTTATTCCTGTGCGTATTGTGTCAACCCTGAAGATGAGTCTGGAAATTCGGTCTCGAAAATTAGGTGCAAGAACAATGGAAAATCTTTTAACGACGTCATTTTCAGCCAATCAGCTAATGGAAGGCTTAAAAAAGAAGGGACAAGTGAGAACCCATCAATTGAGGCCGAAAATTGCATCACCTGAAAATGATGAAAATTCAATCCACAATAATAAATTAATTGTTGTCGAAAGAGAGTAACACGCTTCTTTCCGCAGAATATTCAGTGGTATGCTTATACAAAACAGATTCTTTTTCTTTATCTAAGTTAACCATCTGCGTTTTCGAGTTCGTTAAAAGTATATCAGGTTAACTATATTGTAATATTCGGTTAGTTGCCCAGTGTGGTTTCTACCAGTTTCAGTCTGCATTATTGTTCGAGTAGTTATTTTATGTTCGCATTGGGAATAAATATTAAGTTAACGTTGTAAAAGATACGTATTTTGTTTATAGTTTATGTGAATGTCTTTGCATATATTTCGCTAATTTCTCATATTTAATCAAAGTTCATCAAAACATATAGTCATGCGCTAAGATAAAGGCACATATTATTCAATAACGCAATTTGTTCCTTTCTCATATTTTACTTTAATATCTACCAAAGAGAACATCTTTGATGAAAGGAAAACGCAGAAAATTAAAACTGGGAGAGATTCTTTATATGGGGAATGACAATTCAGTTGTGTGAATCAAATCAAGTTCAGCATGTATTCACAAACATGCTTTCTCTGCTTCCAGAAATCACGCTGCAGTTATTTTATCCACAGTGTTTCGGATTGTGCTAACTCATTTCATTTAGTAATTAGTTTAACGGTCAAGTTTGGAGAACATCGTGCAAGGTTTAAATAAAATGTAGCGCAATTGCATATGTGTAACAACCATTTGATTTGGAACTATCGATAAAGTTGCAACTTTCTTTTATCATGGCTATTATTGTATGGCCGGTTGTCCTACGTAAGTTGATCGAAAACTTACGCATGCATATCGATAATTAATTTTTGGGCGTGCATTGACTTTGGTTTGTCATTAATTACTTATAAAGATAATTGTGTTACCTTGACTGATGAGCGTAGTTTCTCTGCTCTAATTGCGCATATTTAAGTTACTTCAACATTATTCTGTGTTGCCAGTTGTGCCTTTCATTATATATATTGAGCGATAGTAAGTAGATTCCCCATTTACTTAAATATGAGAAAAATAACCGCAATCCATGGAATAAATATATAAATAAAAATTATTTCTACAAGAATCTACAGTTATTATTCTGGATTCGTTAATATATTCGCTCATCCAATCATAACTGTATATTTGTCATAACCAATCCCTCTCTCAGCTATGTTTGTCTCACTATTATGAAATGTAGACTGCTTCTATTTCGATGCTATGTGATGTGTCTTCGCCATAATTTTGAGTGTGCCCGCAATTATTGTGCCTGTCGTATTTTGAAACGTGCCTGCTAATTTTGAAGGCAGGGTTCGAGTGCAATATGACAAAGAAAACGTTTTATGCATGTAATTTCGTAATATTTACAAATCTAAGCATGCATCAAGTGTAACTGAAGGTCAATGTTATTACCGAGCGATATTATTAAACAGGCTACTCGTAACAATTTTAGAGATTAATTATAGCCGCGTTCAAGAAGGAAAGCGGATCGGCGCAGACAAAACTAAGATGTATACAATTTACCAATAATTGATTGCGCGCGTGGAGGTAACAATTCTTTAAATCAAGTTTGCGAGCTTGAAGTAAACACCAATCCCATTGTATTTAACCATTCGATGAACAACATAACAAAACTACCGCCAGTCGCAACGCACTGACGCGTTTCGACCTTCCATGGTCATCATCAGAGTACGACGGCAAACTGACTATCGGGGATCAAACCGCATTGAATATAAATGGAAATCAAATTTAGATATGCTGCTCTCACCTCTAGCAGTCTCGCATACATTGAACTTGACTGGAAATGTCGACTGCATAATTTCTATGCAGTCACGAACATTAACTGTTTGCAGCTTTCTCCACATATACATATATAAGCAATACAATTTAACAATAATTGATTGCGCGGGTGGTGGTAACAATTCTTTAAATCAAGTTTGCGAGCTTCAAGTAAACAACAATCCTATTGTATTTAACCAGTCGACGAACAACATAACAAAACTATCTAAGGTGTAATTTTGATAGAGGGCTATCCTGCATATGAAGGTTCCAAGTAAAACATGGAGAATGCACATTGATAGAAAGTAAGTGCAACTAAAATGCGCCAGATATGAGATATACTAGGTCAAATAAAATACTCCAATTTACTGCCTCAAACTCATTTTCGCACTTCTCTCTCATACACACTTCCCTTGTCAACAATCTACCACTCTTTTAATTCACTATTCCATACTGAATCTAATTTTAAATATTTAAAGGAACTAAATACACATCTACCCTCAATATTCTATCAAATGGAAGTCATTACAACTAATCTAGAATTGATTATCATTGTACAGTTAATAAAACTGATTTTAGTTCACGAAGTATGCATGAAAATATTTTCGTTAAAAGTAAATTTTCGGCGATGGTTACATCTTTTTTAGAAATTAAACATTGAATTAAAAAGAATATTTTTTTCTAAAAAATCGTTTCGCAATTATGAGGAATCTTACAAATGTATACTTTTACTAGACCACACAGCTCATCCTCTTCATTCCAATACTCGTTCTTTTAATACAATTTTGACTCCAACTTTGTTCAACTGGGCTATGCTTCATTTGAACACATGTCAGTGTTATTTTTGCTCATTTTTCTAACTGACCGGTTCAGATCTGCTATTATAATTAAGAATTATGGGTCAATATTTAAAAAAGTATTATTACCAGGTTTAATACTTAAAAGAAACATGTTACACGTTTTTGTGATGCGCCTTCCATTGAAAAGACTTCCGAAAGCGGAAGTCGAAATATATGGAATAATCAGGTAGACAGCGGATGCAAACACCTCGAATCGTAACACAAGGAAAAGGTAACGAGGTCTAATATTTGTCTGATATATTTACGCTTTTGTGGAATATAACCTCATTGTTAAGAAGCGAATTAAATCTGTTTCATAGACTGATGTTGATCAACCATTAACGACTGTTGAGGACGAGAATCAAACGTGTCGTTTGTCCAAGCTGACCCATTAATTAATTACATATTTCAGTATAAACTAAGAATTGTAAGCACGAAACGAATGTGCATGAGATTGTACTCTCCGTTCATGCTGTCTTTGGTTTATACTTCTGGTCACAACGGAACTAATCAGTTACTAGATTCGCAACACTTAATACATACTTGCATATATATTAGTTCTCCGCAACAAACAGTATTTAACTGTAATATATTGAATTGAATGATGTCATACTTACCGCGAAATGAGATAACTGATATCGATGAAGGCCAGAGTGTATGGTTTAACTGGAGTAACAGGTGTTCGGAAATTGTTGTAATTCTCAATTTGGGTGAACTTTAGCATAAATTTATATCCATCAGGTTGGTATCATGTACCGACTCGGAAACCATAGTGTTAGTATCCGGTACTCATCGATTTAAAAGGTATCAGTTACTAACACAATAGCCATAGTGTTAGTATCCTTTACAGACTCGGTATATATATTATATAGTGTGAGTTAGCATTGAAGTCGTATTGTCGTTGACTTTAGATTATGTTAGCTTCACTATTACAGGTTTACACATTCGTCTAGGAGATTGTACCGTCCTATTATTCCACATTCTTCTACCAAATATATAGTGGTTAAAGGGCGTAATACCGGCTCCTACTGATGAGTCGCCAGTAAGCACGAAACGAATGTGCATGAGATTATACTTTCCGTTCATGCTGCCTTTGGTTTATCCTTCTGGTCACAACTGAACTAATTTGTTACTTGGTTCGCAACACCTAATACATAATTCATCCAGAAGACTGGTTTCGTCCCTATTGGGAACTCATTATGTACTGGCAAGAATTTGCCACGGACAGGGCTCGAAACTGGGCACAATTTAGTGTTATTTTTAATATGCTTGCGAAAATTCTAATTTTTTACCTAAAAATTATCATCAATCAATTAACTGGAATAATTTACTCTATAATCCGAGTTATAATTGGACGCAATTATTCGTAGACAGCTTTTTTTACTTAGCAACTGCGAGTTTTAAAAAAAATGCATGGGCAGATAAATAACAGATTACGATTTTGTATAACCAGTCTGATAATCTAAAGTATATCATTGTTACGAGGACTAAAAACAAATTTGATAACATATTTAATTAAGAAAAAAATTATCTATTCGCTCGAATAATGCCAGCTCTACTTAACTGAACACCCATTTCGTTAATTAAATTTTTGATTAATTTTAGTGAGTGGAATTACCATTCAATGGTTTTTAGCTCTGCTTTGAATTCAAAATCTATTTAATGTGATATAATATTTTTTTAATATCATATATGTTTTAGTAAATGTATCCTCCTTTTATCCTGCATTCACCCCTCCCCCAATCATTTTGCTACTTATAAATTTAAACGATCATAACTCGCTCAGATTGAGATAAAGATTTTTAAATTCAGCTTGCGAGCTTGAGATAAAACCAATTTAATTTGGATTAACCATTTACCCCTATTTACGCTATTTGGTCCAATATAGTTGTCATAGTAGCTGGATAAAAAAGTGACGTATGAGGATCAAATCGCAATCCGTAAAAAAGTTATGGAAAATAAGGTAGGCGGCTCTCAATTCTAGCAGATTTTTAAACTTTGTACAGAAAATTTCGGCTGCACAATTTCCATGTAATCACGAATTTAACATTTTTTCAGTTTCACTACACATATGAGTGATAAAATGAAACATTCATTTATTGCGTATGTGGTGATAGCCACATTTAAGAACAAGTTTGCAAGCTTGAGAAAAACCCCAAAACCGTTATTTGACCAGACAAGCGAGGTTGTAAAACTATCATCAGTCACATGTACTGTAAAGAGGCAAATATTTTTTATTCGCTACTGCATATAAAATTTGCATCCCAAATTTCCAGTTAAGTATAATTTATGCGATACTACTAGAGGTGAAAGCTGCATATCTTATTTTTTTACACCTTCTTCAAACATTGCGATTTGCTTCTCGTCAGCCAGTTAACTGTTGTGCTCTGATACTAAATATGAGAGACAAAACGCATCACCACGTGCGACTGACAGTAGGATTACCATGTTTTGTGTTTATCTAAATAAAATGGAATTGGTCTTGATCTGAAGTTTGCTAACTTTATTTAAAGGGCAGATGTCAACTCGCATGCAATTAATCGTTTTTAAGCGGCTTCTTTTCTTACCTATTGGTTCTCATCGAAGTACCCTGCTCGCATGCATGATATTTAAAACGCCAAAATAAACTTATGGTGCAAATCTTCGTCAAACAACTTCTCAGTCATATCGTTTTTGCAGTACTGATTTATGATTGCACCAAAATTATGTTAAATTATTAATCAAACCATAGAAAATAAATAAACATATTAACAGGTCTATGCTTTAGCATCCGATGTTATTCTGCTTTGTTCTGAGTATTGAGGTCTGATTTTAATTCTACTCAGAGATCCTGCTCGAATAATGCAGGGTTTAAGCTTGAAGTCTGCATGCAATCGAGTAACTATCATACCAATTCTTTAAATCAAGTTTGCGAGCTTCTAGTAAACACCAATCCCAATCAAAATTTTGAGTCGGTACATCTTGAAAGGTTGCATAATTCTCAATTTTAATGAAAATGAGCATATCATGAAATCCATTGCGTTGGTACCACGGACTGAATCAACATTTTTAAATCCATGCTGTTTGTAACCTTTACAGGCTAGGTGTATATAATATATAGTGAATTGGCTTTAAAGTCGCATTGTCAAAAATTTTATATGAAATTAATTTCGTCACAGCTTGAACGTACAGTATTATAGCAGATTGTACCATCCATTTGTCCCACATTTCTAGACTAAATATATAGTGGATATAACAGTTAAATACTGTTTGTTGCGGAGAACTAATATATATGCAAATATGTATTAGGTGTTGCGAACCTAGTAACAAATTAGTTCAGTTGTGACCAGAAGGACAAACCAAAGGCAGCATGAACGGAAAGTATAATCTCATGCACATTCGTTTGTATACTTGCATATAGTGGATATATTGCGTAGTACCGGCTCCTACGGATGAATTGCCAAAAAACGCGAAACGCATGTGTGTTGGAGACTTCACATTTTGTTCATACTATTTCGATATATGGTTCTAGCCCTATTTGAACTATTTTTTACCAGATACGCGATACTTAATACAAATTGTAATATAATTGAGTTCTCCGAAACAAACTATATATGTATATATATATATATATATATATATATATATATGACTATTATAAATTTGATTGGATTATGTTATAATTATCGTGAAACGAGATAACTGATATCGATCAAGGCAGGAGTGTGTGGATTTGCTGGAATAGCAATTGTATTCATAATTGGTTGAAATCCCTAATGTTGATAACTGTAGCTTATCTGGCTTATCTAGCTTTGACCACATTTGCTTAAATCTGCTATTGTGAGTATTGTGCTGTGTATAGTTGCCTGAGGATGGTGCTGGAAAGTAGGCACCAAAACGTCGCCAGTAAACAAAGATGTGATAGATCCGCATTTCCATTGGGACGAATACAAGCTGAGCCCGATCGAAGACACAAGGAAATGTAAATTATGATCAATCTGATCTTTGTGAAACTGTTTGTGCAAAGCTAGAACAGGCGTACGCAAAACGCGGCATTAGAAAATATGAAGCTGGCACTTCGCAATCAAATTTCAAATAATTTTTATCTGGCAAACCTTTTTTTGAAATCCTTCGTGTTTATACTCGGTACAGGCACGATATATATTATAAATAGTGTGTATTATTTGAATTCGCATTGACTGCGTAAATAAAAATTTGTATTGAAGATTGAATTGTCCAACGGTTATCTATATCTTTATAAGAAATATTTTTATTTGGTATAGGACGCAGTACTGGCTCCTACTGATGTGTCACAGATAAGCTCGAAATGTATGTTTGCATGAGTTTATACCCTTCGTTCCTGCTGACTTTTGTTTATCCTTCTGGATCCATATGAACTAATTTGTTGCTTGGTATGCATTAACAGATGTACAACTGCAAATTCGTATGAAGTCTTTAGCAAAGGGTTTTTAATTAAACGCACAATGTGTATAATATAGACAGATCCTGCAATGAGTAACAGCACCATCTTCGAGATATTCCAAATACCATCAAAATTAAGAATAGCAACTATTCCAAACATGTACTAAAAAAACTACAGTAAGCACGAAATGCGTGTGTTTATGCTGATTTTGGAACAAAGTTATGGTCATATTTAAACTAATTTTTATACAGTATGCAATACCCAAAGAATAGATGCTTACATAATAAATTTCCGCAAACAAGAATACAACATTATTATAATCAAGGTTGCGGTATTGATATAAACACCTGACCCATTAATTACTTACATATGTCAGTATAAACTAAGAATTGTATAGTGTAAAATTGCCTTTTCTACACTATACAATTCTTAGTTTATACTCACATATGTAAGTAATTAATGGGTCAGGTGTTTATATCAAGACCGCAACCTTGATTATAATAATTGTTATCACCACCCGCGCAACCAATGTTCGTTTAAGAATACAACATTGCGGATGATTTGACAGACATTTACCTTCCTAAACCGATATAATAGTTGAATGAAGATGGATTGCAATATGTTAAAAATCAAAATTTCAAAAATTGCAAAAAACAAATTAGTACATAAATAAGATTTGAAAGCTACGCGTTGCGCGACAGGGAGTCAATTAATTAAATGACCCTTGTTATATTGAACAAGGCGTTTGCAAATTAAGAGTGGATGCACGCACCTTGTTTCGCAAAACAAGGACCAACGAATTAGTAAATTTTGCCTAAAGCGCATGCAGATTTTTGACAGTTCTACTATTATATAGTGAATATAGAACGATAAACAGCCTCTCGAATTTTCACAAGGATGATAGTCATCGGCATGGTTAAGGTGCGTTGCACAAGAGGGGATCTATCAGCACTCACACAAAAGCGGAGAACTGATAAAACATTCATTGACAGCGCGGGTCGGTGTAGAACATATATTAATTCAGGTTGCGATCTTGATATAGGCACCAATCGCATACATTTGCCAACTTTACCTAACCGTTGTAAAATGTAGAAAGGGAAATTCACCCAGTAGATTTGGTATGTTGTGCAAAAGGTTAAATATAATGAGATTGGTGTTTATATCAGGTTGACAACCTCGATTTAAATAATTGTAATCACTGTCAGCGCAAGGAATTCTCATTTAATCATATAAAAAAACGATTCAATACTACGTCCTCAGGTGTAGCGTGGTGTCTGTTATATAATGGTTACTTTGAACTTTAGGTCAAACTGATGCCCTACAGGCAACATCTAAAAGAAAGGCTAACCAAGAAACCTCATTTAGCCATAGAGTCACCGAATCTGAAGCAGAAATGCCCGGGTTCGAGCCCTGTTCGCGGCAAATTGTGGATTAGAAGTGCAGAGATCCAAATAAGGACGAAACCGGTCTGCTTTATGAATTTACTTTTCTAAATTATTATATATATATATATATATATATATATATATATATATATATATATATATATATATATATATATATATGTGTGTGTGTGTGTGCGTGTGTGCATGAGATCATACTTTCCGTTCATGCTGCCTTTGGTTTATCCTTCTGGTCACAACTGAACTAATTTGTTACTAGGTTCGCAACACCTAATATATACTTGCATATATATTAGGTCTTCGCAACAAACAGTATTTAACTGTAAGATTGATGTTTATTTGATGGTCGCCTACTTGATTTATTTATAATTAAATAGTGAAAAATGCACAAAATCAGCAATTGAATACATTTAATTATCACAAACATAATTTACTTTCACTTGAAAACTATTAATTAATTGAAATTTATAATTAAGAATAAATGTGTTTTGTTTTCACTCTAAGTTGATCTATACACAAATATCATATATATATAGATCGTCTGCTGTTCGCTTGCCATTATTCTCTTCTAAATGCGTAATAATTATTTGGCCTCTGGTTTCTATCGAGGAACCATTAAAAAGTGCCTCAAGGGACTGATTACTTGTATGCTGTAGTTCATCACATTTGTTTAGCATAAAAAAGCATCGAGTTTAAGTAAAATACTTATTGATTTTCAGTATAAGGTATCATATAATTGACACTTTTCTGCTATGTATTTCTACGGTAATTGGAAATTAGCCAAGCCAACATATTCTTCAGTTCGACTGATAACTAAGTCTAAAGACACAATCATTATATTAACTTAAATTGGTTAATTTTAATTCTTTACGTTTATATATAATATTTTTTAGTATGAATTTAACATTGCATCCGGTAGCAAAGCAAATTCATCCAGTAGAATGATTTCGTCCTTATTAGGTACGTTTCAATTACTATCCACAATTTAACCTTGACACATCTGCTTCGGATTCTGAGATTCTATCCAATACCTCACCCGTGTCGTGTAATACGTGCAATTTGAATTCATATACTCACTTATGTTTTCAGGTTAGCCTTTAATTTTAGGGAAACATATTTGAAGTCTCTTAATCCATGAAGTTCTAACTAGCCATCCCCTATTATGCAACGAATACCTTGTCACTTGGGAAGGCTGTATTAAAATGAAATCTAATAGTAGGCTTTGATTGCGTGTATTTTGTAGTACAAAATAAGCAATGTGACAGGTAGCAAAGGATATCTATCCAGTCGAACTGTACCGTCCTTATTTGTAAGTACTGTCCAGTATATCCCACAAACAGGGCTCGAACTTGGGAACGTCTGCTGATAGAGTATTTGTTTTTTCTAACCAGTGTGTAATTTTTAATGAGATTTGGGTTTATATCATGATCACCAGGATATATATAAGTGTACAAATTTGCACAGATTTGTATGGTTCCATCTTCTTAACTTAATTATATGCATGTATTCACTCAAATACAGTCTTTCATGAAATTTAATTTACAGCTATTATGTATATAGTTTTAATTTTCCACTATTGGTTAAGAAGTATAGAGTCCATCAGAAGGAATTGTTTTCAGACTATATTTATGTTGTATTTTGGAACTAAAGATTTTGCTTTTCTGCTTAGTTTCGAGACAAGTGTTACCATGACCCTACGATCTTCATTCATTTTAGCAGACTCTACGCAGTTCAAATCCTGACCAAATTTTCTCAAATGATTTTATCCCGCAATCTATTCAAATCAATCTCACTGCATTCCATATATTTTGGCCTAAAGCTTCTAATTATCATTGATTTTACGATTTTGATTTTCATCCCATACGAACGAAAAGAATTTAATTTAAGAGGGATACACGAGTGAATATCCTATTCATAAGCAGTGTTTTCTTATTTTGAACCATTTTAAATTCATTTAACGCCGAGAAATGGCAATTTCTTTGATGAATGCCTTTTAAGCGTATTTCGGGTTTTATAACTTTTATTAGTTGAGTTTAACTAATTCCCAATATGATCCTCTCCATGATTCCTAAGAAATAATATGTCAACCAAGAATCGTGCAAACAATTCAAGTTTTAAAAACATCACATGGAAGATATTTTCCCATTTAATGCATGACGTAATTGACTATTGTAACCGACAATAACTGTTCTGTTGGAACGCCTTTACATTATCTATAAGATTATTTCGTAAATATAAAGTAGATAGCGGCCATATATACGTCCATCGTCTCCATACTCTACCTAGGTATAAATTTACCTCCATCTACTGTTAACAGGTAATCACCAAAGAAAAAAAAATTCTAGTGCTTTGGGTCCCGGTATATTTTTGAACATCGATACTGCATCTCTACGTGCCTATCTATTATTCTCAGATAGTTCACGCTCATTGATAATCTCAACCAATTGCTAAGAATTCATCAATGTATGATCTAGCAGTATAATATGGAAACTTGATCTTCGGCGTTGGAACAAGGGTGTTGTTCGACGACTGGTTAAATACAATGGGATTGGTGTTTACTTCAAGCTCGCAAACTTGATTTAAAGAATTGTTACCACCACCAACGCAATCAATTATTGTTAAATTGTATTGCCTATATATGTATATGTGGCGAAAGCTGCAAACAGTTAATGTTCGTGACTGCATAGAAATTGTGCAGCCGACATTTCCAGTCAAGTTCAATGTATGCGAAGACTGCTAGAGGTGAGAGCCGCATATCTAAATTTGATTTCCATATATATTCAATGCGGTTTGATCCTCGATAGTCAGTTTGCCGTCGTAATCTGATGATGATCATGGAAGGTCGAAACGCGTCAATGCGTTGCAGCTGGCGGTAGTTTTGTTATGTTGTTCGACGACTGGTTAAATACAATGGGATTGGTGTTTACTTAAGCTCGCAAACTTGATTTAAAGAATTGTTACCACCACCCGCGCAATCAATTATTGTTTAAAGGGCGTTGAATGATCTGAACTAGTTAATCACCCCAATCTGAATGGAGAATTATCTCCAAACTGAGCGAAAGTTTTTTGGCCCATCCACAAAAATGTGACACTAATACTCCAGCGAAATGCCGCCGTATCAGTTTTCTCTATGCTTTGTCACTGATTATATATTTGGAACTATTCGAAAATTGCGAGGGATGCGAGTTAGTAAAACACAATCACATTTTCGACGGCGAATGTGGTTAGTGAACAAAATTCATGCAATCCGTTGTACTTTTATTTTTCCATAAGGGTGTAAGTAGTCGACTAGTGTTGCCTTCCTAGACTCATTAACTGCTTGCATTTCTGTCTTTCGTGTAGGTTTATTGCGAGCTACACTAGGTGATGTCGTACAGACCAAAATTATGAGATTTCTCGTAACCGATTATAATGAATCATCGGATTGTATTAGCACTTATAAATGCCTCTCTGAACATTTTCCAATTGGCCTCGGCATTCGACAAGAATGTGGCATTGTTCGCTCACTGTTCGACCATTTAGTTGATGCGGTATTTGCTGATGTCTCTGCAGCACATCTCGGAGTAGAGATCGGTGGTGGAGGTCAGCCTGTTGTCATCGAATACGCATACGATACTTTTTATGCCACCAATGAAAGAAAACCTCCAAGTGTTGTCCTGTGCACAAAAACGCGTCTACTTCTAACGATTTGACACTGAACACATAAAAACAATCATTATAGCCAATTTTGCCGGAGAGACAAACAACACTAGGCTCTATTTATAACATAGCACTAAAAAATGATAGGGAGCAAAGATTGAACGCATCAAGTTAGAGACTAGCCACAACAAACTATTGACAATTTGGTTATACCGTTGGCTTATATGTGGCTTTATAATTTTATTATGTCTTATTTAATAAGAGGATTATTAAAAGAGCCCTCGTTCACAATTTCCTCTTTTATTTCTTGTTATCTTCCCATAGCTATCGGTTTAGGTTCCTTATAAAGAGCACCACGTATTAATGAACATCCCTTTTAGATTAAACAATTATTGATTGCGCGGGTGGTGTGCGAGCTAGAAGTAAACACCAATCCCATTGTGTTTAACCAGTCGTCGAACAACATAGCGAAACTACCGCCAGTCACACACACTAACACGTTGCGACCTTCCATGATCATCCTCAGAGAACGGCGGCAAACTGACTAACGAGGATCAAACCGCAATGCATTTATGTGTAGATATAAATTAGATATGGGTCTCTCACTTCTCGTAGTCTCGTATAGATTGTAATTAGTCTAAACCGCGATAATGGATATGTTGGTCACTTCAATTACTTCTGTCTTTGTATCTTCTATTAAAACTTCCTTTGTTTGAATATGGTTAAATACAATGGGATCCTTGTTTACTTCAAGCTGGAAAACTTGATTTAAACAATTCCATTTTAGACGTCAATCTACCTTAAACGTTGATATTCCTCTTCAGGTAATTCTCGAACAGTCATTTATTTTAATTAATATCTTAGTTAAGCCCAATAACAGTCCTTAATAACTTAACTTAAAGTTAGGTTAGTACTGGTGCTTTGCATTAGTTTGCTCGACACCCAACCACTGATCTTACCCTTAATTACATAATTTATAATTGTAGAAATGTAACAATTATACTCACGCGTGCAAAGAAAATTAACAAAAAATCCATTGACGAAATTGAACGAGCATATAATTTTATTTAACAAAATTCTTACAGCTTTAGACTCACACACAAGCACACACATGATGCAAGCCTTTTTGGTGAATCATTAGTGATTTTTATGCAATCATTTAAGTTCCACTACAATGAACGTACTCGCGCAATTCATTGTTTTTAACGAAATGTTTCACAATTATAGACATACGAACAAATAACAATTAAATACTGTTTGTTGCGGAGAACTAATATATATGCAAGTATGTATTAGGTGTTGCGAAACCTAGTAACAAATCAGTTCAGTTGTGACAAGAAGGATAAACCAAAGGAAGCATGAACGGAATGTATAATCTCATGCACATTCGTTTCGTGCTTACTGGCGACTCATCAGTAGGGGCCGGTATTACGCCATTTAACCACTATATATTTTGATCAAGAATGTTGGATAATAGGACGGTACAATCTCCTATTATTCCACATTCCTCACCTAAATATATAGTGGTTAATGGGCGTAATACCCGCTCCTACTGATGAGTCGCCAGTAAGCAGGAAACGAATATGCATGAGATTATACTTCCCGTTCATGCTGCCTTTGGTTTATCCTTCTGGTCACAACTGATCTAATTTGTTACTAGGTTCGCAACACCTAATACATACTTGCATGCGCACAAATATACGATGAACACACATTCAGGAAAACGCCAGTAAATGTAATGATGTTTGTCAGTAAGTAAAATAGCGCAGTTTGAGCGAATATTTTCAATTATATTTTTACGTAACTATATTTTTATGAAACAAGTAGATTGTTAACAAAACGCTCGAAAATGATTGCAAAAATTGAAATTTAAATATGTGAAAATTTATGCAGAAATTCTTGAAATCAAGTTTTCCAGCTTGAAAAGAACACCAATCCGATTGCATTTATCCAGTCATCGAACAACATAGCGAAGCTACCGTCAGTCACCCACACTGATACGTTGCGACCTTCCATGATCATCATCAGAGAACGACGGCAAGCTGACTAGTGAGGATCAAACCGCAATGCATTTATATGTAAAGCAAAATTAGATATGGGTCTCTCACCTCTCGTAGTCTCGCAAAGATTGTAATTAGTCTACACCGTGATTATGGAAATGTTGTCTACTTCAATGTCTGCTGCCTTTGTATATTCTATTCAAACTTCCACTGTTCGACGGATGATTAATACAATAAGATTGGTGTTTACTTTAAGCTCGAAAATTTCGTTTAATGAATTGTTTGCACCACCCGCGCAATTTTTTTAATGTATACAGCAAGTTTTACCTCTTAAACATGTAACATCATTCCACATGTAGAACGCTAAATGAGATAAATTGTGAATGCAGCTTCTTAAGTATCCTTAAGTAGATAACTGATCCCGTCAAATACTATGAAGCCGAATCCAGGTTCTTTAATTTCAGTATGTACTTGTTCCAACTTTTCACCACAGAGACGTGAATGTTGTACACATATAACTGTTCCAGTCTGGCTGGGTATTATTCAGTGGTAAAATTTTACACAATCAACCCTCCAAATATCCTTATTGCCATATATAGTTATGGAATGCCGATTTATGCTTGACATGTCCACTCATTCATCCAGCTCGTCAGGTCAACGAATCAATTCCAGTGAATGGCTGGAAATGAAGAAAAGATGCATCAGCGCTCTGACCGTCGAACGTCTTTATTGGCCATATTGGTAAACTAAGCACGTCACCACGTGTTCCCACTAACTAGTGAACAACTAGATAGGAACAAATCTACGAGAATCTAGTAGATAAGCCTATTTAAATTTACTTCTTGGTGTGTACTTTTAAATAACATGCTGATTTCAACACCTGGATGTTGCTCAATTAATATAAATAGTTTAAAATTTCAAAGAAAGTTGGCGTAGGCTTAGTTCGTTTAAAGTTGCTATTTATTCTTGATAAGCTCATCTGAGGTATGGATATGGGTATATGCTCGATCATCAATATATGTGACTTGAGTAGTAACCGAAAAATCATCGATTTCACTAGTTTCTAGTAATCACCTCCTAGTGTTTGAGAAGTCAGTTTATCTGAAATTGCACCTTAGGACGTGATGGACTCAATGATCGAATATTTGCAACGGAAACAAGTAAAAAAACAAAAAATCACACCATCCTCGGGCACGACCTTTAATGTTATAAGCGTGACAATTAAAAAAACTTCAGTGTCATAGATTTCGCTTGCTTCAAATCGGCACATCCATGTAAATTAAACCTGTATACAACAAATCGTTAATGCTTTAAGATGAGGTGGATCTGAGATAGTAGGTAGGTTCTCGTGTAACTAATAAACGAAAACGAGGCTATCTAGACCTCTGTTAAACTCACACACAAGTAGAATTTCACCCAATAACAGGGCGATATTATAAATACAGCTTACTTGCAGGTATTACTGTATCATTCATTAGTTTCGTTTGTTAAACTTGTGAGGTATATTGCAACTGATGAAGGCTATCGATAAGCTTTGCCGAAATATATTGAAAAAAGAAAACTACTGGAACAATGAAAGCTGTGTTAGTCAAAACGCAGATCAGGTAATTAATGTATCAATTCAATATTTTAAGCAGAAATGATTGTTTAATTGCATAACTTTTATACATGTGCGAACGCTGTGTCGATACTATGTTCGTGATTGTACAGGAAACGTGCAGTCTATATTCCGAGTTAGGTACAATGTCTAACATACTACTGTGAGTGAGAAACGTTTATCTGAATTTCTATACCTTATATGTGTGAAGTTTATTTAAATTCTCGATAGCTAGATTTTCATCGTGGTTTTCGATGACCATGAAAGTTGCTGAAACGCATTAGTACATGTGACTGAAAATAGTTTTTCAATGTTATGCGACGTGTTGGATAAATTGGGATTAAACAGTGGAAGCTCGCAAACTTAACTTAAATAAACAGAAACGTAACTTAAGTGAACATCATGGCAGTTACGCTTTTATAGATGTAAATTTCTTTCCATAATGAACGCCTATTTTTAAAATGAACAAGTTGTTTACGAATTATATATTTATGGGCTAAATCCAAAAACTGGTTTTATAATGCCACACATATAAAAAAGATTCGTTACTTGAATTAGAAAAGAAATAAATACAATAAATTATATTACTGGTTACAAAAGCCCATAAATTAGAATTGTTATTGTTCTATTGACCTTTGCTTTTGTACAACAATTTTCAAAGCCGCTTGTGCTAATCTATTCTAATCTACTTGTAATGTCGCTTAAATTGCTACTAATATTCATGCTAACTCGGTTGTTATTTTGGTTAGTAAATGAAAGCCGTTCGCTTTTCGTAAAAGCCAACGAGACTATGGAGGTGACCTCCATTTAGAAACATTTTACTTCGCTAATATTCCAACAAATCTAATTTCAATACCTTAAATGCCCACTTAGGGAGGTGGTAGAGGTCAGTCCATTAATCGCGTGGGAGTTGATTTCAGAATGTCTCATCTGGCTGGTAATCCTTCGTCTACTTCGTCTTAGAGACTGCATAAACCCCCACATTAATTTCTTAGTATATTCGTAATTTGGGATTCCGCAGTTCTCCTAATTGAAGCTACTTGTCAATCTCCCATCTCTTAATACTACTACTACTACTAATAATAATAATACAAATAAAGATAGAGCTAATAAAGCTGAAATAATACTACTAATGTTACCACTAATGCTACCACCACAATAACCACCACCAATACCTTATTTATTATAAATAATAAAGTCTATAACACGTCTTAATTTTATCAATAATATTTATTTGTGTTAATGAATGCTACTATCATTACTTTGCCATAAAATGTTATTTTTTGAAGTAGCAATAAAATTAGGCGGAGCATAAGTAGGACGTTAAATCATAACAGAGCAACTGTTCTACCACAGGCATATAGTCTTGGTTATAGCAATGAATATTATACTCCGACAGCTTCAGTGAACTATTGGTCTTGTATAACAACAACACCGACAACAACGGTCGAACCATTTTGTTTGACTATATATATATATATATATATATATATATATATATATATATATATATATATATATATATATACGTATGCAATGTACTGAAATATTCCGCTACCTGCAGGTCTGCCAAACGCCCTGGTGTGTTGGAGATAAATAACATCAATGAGAATTTTGTCTGACTGATTGATTTATGACTCAACACTACATAGCTTAGTTTGGTACTTCGATTGTTCTTACGGCTTTATGATGTTTACATTCCTTAACCTGGTTGGATTAAGACATAATTTATTAGGCCCATTTCTGTGTCGGAATTGTTTGTTAACCGGTTGTCTTGTAAAGGTAAACAAACTAGAACCCGGTCTGTTCATCGGCACTTTGATCAACCATATATCTAAGGACGAAACATCTAATATCTATTATATATATTTCATATCTAGACATATTATGAATCAAATTGAATTTTGTGTAGCCGTTATTGAATCAAATATCATATATAATTTAATATATATGGCCAAGTTGTAGAGGACTAGGCGTTTTATTTATTGTCACCTTGTCAAATTATGACAGGAGAATTACCAACGATTAGTGTTTGTATATGTAGATGTTCTATGCGATACCAAACATTTGAAGGCCAGTCTGTTATTCTACTTAACAATGTGGGCTAATTCGAGTACGGATGGAGCCCATATATATTTTTCCTTAAATTACACGAAATTTAAACTTACACTATGCAACACATGTTTCATTACGCAGTCGAAGAACTAAAACAGCTATATGTTTGCACTAGACAGCATGCAACAAGAAAGAGATGGGATAATTTAGGATGAATCGTTTCTACCAAAGTTTGCATGACCAATGACAACAATTCCATTGGAACAGGCGTTTTGCGCTTATCGTTAACACACCAATAAGGACCACGAATTCGGGCCAAATTTTGTAGCAGCAAGTAAAGAGGAACACCAAAATAATATGAATTAATTGGCCAAATATTTTGTTGCTATCGCTAACCCTTAAATTACAGAAATTTTCCCCTTTATTTATATTTAATCGAGACATACTTTTTGAGGCTAGTGGATTGTTTCTAAACGGCAAGCTGAGGATATCCTATTTTTGCTACCTTCTGCCACAAATTTCTACCAATAACGGATGATGACTATCATAATACGATCCGCGTAGTTGTTCGTTTGTATAGCTTTCAACGAGTAGCTTACTTCATTGTGGATCTTCTGCTTCGAGCTCATCTACCTGACTCGGTTTTCTAAGTTTATTTTATTAAGTTTCACTTTGGGGATATAAACACACTGCTGTTGTAATGAATATATTATCCGTTGAATGTAGATTTTCTGTGTACTTCCAGCATCAAATCATCGTTTCTTTTTCGAGTATGTTGGATTTTCAATAAAGGAGGAGTACTGCCTTTAACTAGCTCGCGTGTAAGATATATTCCAGATCGGTTTCACTGCCTTGCTACAGTACTTTATCTGGGTCTACTGCGTCAGTTTTAAACAGCAGTAGAGCATCCAAAACATGTTGTAAGGCATATTCTGGTCAGTCTTATTTTTATGCTCTAACTGTAACACATGTGAAAAAGTGGACAAAAAGCTGAACTGTTAATGCTGACGGTGATAATTAACAGCCTGGTCTATGCTAATGTTGCTGGACTGTTGTAGCGGCGGTGTTAATTCGGTAATCGTCAATATTATCCACATTTCCTAAATTCTTGATACTTAACATAGTTTTATCTCCACCCGCAAAATACTAAATTACAAGATTTTGTGTCTTATGAATTTAATGAAAACTGGGAGTGTTCATGTATTAGATTGCTTTGAAATTGTGAAAACAAATTTCGGTAAATGAGAAATTTTGTTCCTGAATTACTTTTTATCTGGGTGGTTCATTTTAAATTAATTTGACGACGCGTGCCTCTTTTAGAAAGGCTCCGGTGAACATATTAACCTGCCCTATAGTGTGCAACATTTATTTTTAATTTGTTTAATAAATAGTGTAATTTTTACAATAATTCTATGATTCTCCCTTAAAGAGATAATTTTATAAATCTCTTGTCTGGCCTTCAATTGTTAACTCCTTACATTATTACCATAATTATTATTATATTTTGAAAAATTATTTTGTGTTGTTGTTGCAATTTGTGTATCTGTATTATTAACCCCTCCCAAATTTTGAGATTCCCTTTAAAAAAATCGGTTGAACGTGTACAACAAGGGATTAAAATAAAATACTCTAGCATAACTTAAATAAACTTATACGTATATTTAAACAATAATTGATTGCGCGGGTGGTGGTAACAATTTTTAAATCAGTTTGCGTGCTTTGAAAAAACAACACAATCCTAATATGCACTAGTCATCGAACAACATAACAGCTGGCGGTAGTTTTTGTTATGTTGTTCGATGACTGGTTAAATACAATGGGATTGTGAAGCCTCCTACTTAAGCACGCAAACTTGATTTAAAAAATTATACGTATATTTATGTTAATTTAACTGAATAATTCACAATTATTCAAAAGAATCAACACAAACACATTGCTTAAGTTTGTTATCTGCATTTGTTAAGAAATCGCTGTAATTTTACCTAGATGGGCGTAGACGTACAGGTAATTATATTTAATTGATTATTTACATTTATACAGTCACGAACACATTTTAAATGACCCACACTTCTCTGGGGAAAAGTCAGGGATGTCTGGTATGTATCAGCCGTTTAAACGAAATTTAACGCTTATTTAATTAACTGTCAATTTTGTGGTCATGAGCTGTCACTGACAAATGGTCTCGAAAAATGTGTCCGAGAATATTCTCTATGAAAATGTGGACATTGGGCATAAAATTCTTGTTTCACACAAGGAGTATAAGATAATTGAACAATTTTTTTAACACACCTAATATATCTTTCAACAAACAAAGGAGTGTGAAATTTCATTCTTATTGTTAATATTATACCTATGACAAGCTAATTTCTTAATAGTTACTGTTGTTTTAACTAGATAGGCTTGCGTGCATGTAGCAATGCCTTCGGTGTTCGGTTAAATTTAATTACAGACAAGTTTATATCCATCTAAGACAAATTATAGTGACTTTGTTTTAATTTACCCTTTGCATGAGTCAGACCAATTGTTTTATTCTGCTGATGTGAAATGACACTTTAAATTTAGTTTTCGTGCTTGAAATTAACATAAATCCCGCTGTACTTAACCAGTCAAACTACATGTACGATAGATGCAGTTTTTGGCGGAGAACTAATGGATATATGCAATTGTGTATTAGGTGTTGCGCAACTTGAAACACATTAATTGAAATATTACCAGAAGTGAAAGCCAAACAGAGCATGAACCGAACGTATAATCTCGTGCGCATTAATTACTTGCTAACTGGCGATTCATCAGAAGGAGCCGGTATGACGCCCTTTACCCACTATATATTTGGGTGAGCAATGTGGGAAAATAGGACTATACAATCTCCTATAAGATTTTTTAAACCTGAATTAGTGAAGCTAATTTCATATGAAGTCTTCGACAATGCGACTTCAAAGTCAACTCACTATATCCCTGAATATTTCACACGGTCTGGACAATTTCGACTCCCTATGTTTTATGCCTGTTAGTCTAAAACTATTAACTGTAAACGATTTCAAGATACAGAATTCCATTCGATACGGAGGATTTGACATATATTAAATATTATCCCTTTCAAATTTCTGACCATTTTTAATTAACTTGATGTCCAGTATTCGTAATTTACATAAAGAAATCCTTGTAATCATCAGTTAGCTACGTTTTAACTAAGATAAATTCCGAAAGGTCTATCAAATCCGTAACCAGGCAATTTCCATCAATTTAACAATAATTGATAGCGCAGGTGTTGGTAACAATTCTTTAAATCACGTCTGCGAGCTTGAAATAAACACCAATCATACTTTATTTAATCAGTCTTCGAACAACATAGCAAAACTACCGCCAGTCGCAACGCACTGACGCGCTTCGACCTTCTATGATCATCATCAGAGTACGACGGCAAACGGACTATCGAGGATCAAACCGCATTGAATATATATGGAAATCGAAGTTATATATGCGGCTTTTACATCTAGCAGTCTCGCATGCATTGAACTTGACTGGAAATGTCGGCTGCACAATTTCTATGCAATCACGAACATTAACTGTTTGCAGCTTTCGCCACATATACATATACGAAATACAATTTAACAATAATTGATTGCGCGGGTGGTGGTGACAATTCTTTAAATCAAGTTTGCCATTTTGAAATATACACCAATCCAACTTTATTTATATTTCAAGCTCACAAACTTCATTTAATGAATTGTTACCACCCATGCGCAATCAAATATTGTTAAATTGTATTGCTTATATGTGAATATGTGGCGAAAGCTGCAAACAGTTAATGTTCGTGACTGCATATAAATTGTGCAGCCGACATTTGCAGTCAAGTTCAATGTATGCAAGACTGCCAGACGTGTGCCGCATATCTAAATTTGATTCCATATATATTCAATGCGGTTTTGATCTCGATATTCAGTTTGCCGTCGTACTCTGTTGATGATCATAGAAGGACGAAACGCGTCAGTGCGTTGCGGCTGGCGGTAGTTTTGTTATGTTGTTCGACGACTGGTTAAATACAATGGGATTGGTGTATATTTCAAGCTCGCAAACTTGATTTAAAGAATTTTCATCAAGTCTAAAATTGGATTTTCTCATTTTTCGTCTACAAGCTGTATCAAAAGATTCCATTAAACATTTGAAATTAGCGTTTGTTTAACTTGAAATCATTGACGTGCAAGGGAGTAAGTAACATCGTTATTATTTTTGATTTATCCTTAATTAGTTCAAAGTTACGTTGATAAAAATTGAGAATCAACGTCACCAGTTTATTCAAAAAAGTCACACATTTAAGGGATGCATAATAAACTTTATAGGATTGTTTATATTTGAATAAAACTTTGAAATCTTTTAACGCCAATATACAAAGTCCAAATAATCTATTTCTAGTAAATACATCTTGTTACTAATAAATTTTGCAAGTACTCAAATAACTTAATATTAACATCAAAGCTAAATTTTACCTTTCTTGAAATTAAGAAAAACGGAGGCTATTCATTGAATGGTGTGTTCCAGACCATTGACTGGCCGGTCTCGTGTCTTAACTACAACTCGTACTTCAAATAACGGCACCAACAATGAATTCTACTCGTAATTATTTCGCCTTGCCAAATTACGATCAAAACGACAAACATTGCAGACAATTGATAACACTCGTAGGTCGGTAAAATCCTGAATCCTTTACATTTCCAGGTGCACCGATAATTGGCCTTGATTGATGGCTTATCACATCTCCCTTCATTATGAACAAGATTTGCCACTCTTTTTCCCTGAATTTTCTGGACTTCATTTCCAGTCCCATCTTCAAGGTTGACACCATACGCACAGGAAAAATCAACTTGTGTCAAATGTGGTTGTTTTTTCCTGTGAGTATGGTGTCAACCCCGAAGATGGAACTGGAAATGAAATCCCGAAAATTCGGAAAAAAAGAGTGGCAAATCTTGTTACAACGTCATGCTTAGACAAGCAGCTGCTTGAGAACTTCAAAATGAACGGACAAGTGAGAACCCATCAATCAAGGCCAATAATCGTTGCACCTTGAAAGTAAAGGATTCAAGATTTTACCGAACTACGATTGCTATTAATTTTCCCGAATAAGACAAATTTGGTCAAATGCACAACAAGAAGGAAAGCACGGAGCATCAAAACTCAACATTTCAACATGGCAGACTTAAGACACATTTTACAAGTCTAACAGAACATCAAAATATGGTGATACTATTTATGCATAAAGCAATCTGTAATATTTTCAGAATGGCCGGTATATATTAGCAGACTTGAGGAAAAATAAAATCCTTAAAAATTGATTACGCGGGTTGAACTAACAATCCCATTGTATTTTAACAGTCGTCGAACAACATGGTTTTGCTACGTTGTTCAACAATTGATTAAATATAATGGGATTGGTGTTTTACGCAAACTCGCAAACGTAATTTAAAGAAGAAATTCAACTTTTTTTAATAAATCGCACATCACACAAAATCCTGTCACATTTACGGCAAATTGACTAACCACAAAAACACTACAATGTAAATAGAAGGCATCGAAAAATATAAATAAGACACACATACTTGTTGTATTATTCTGATGATAAACGTAGAATTACTTTAATCAATTTTGCTTTATTGATAAAAAACCTGACCCATTATGTACATACGTTTATCAGTATAAATTAAGTATTAAACAGTGTAGAAGAGGCAATTCCTCCAGTAAACCGGTTTCGTTCTTATTGGGAACTCATCACGTACTATCTAGTATTTGCCGCGGACAGTACGTGATGAGTTCAACAAGAACGAAACCAGTTTACTGGAGGAATTGCCTCTTATACACTATTCAATACTTAATTTATACTGATAAATGTAGGTACATAATGGGTCAGGTGTTTATATCAAGATCGCAACCTTGATTAAAGTAATCTTCATCATTACCCACGCAACCAATGTTCATTTAATTAGATACACGTAGAAGTCTAAAACATGTCAAAAGGAGTTCTTGCATGTTTGTATTGAAAATTGGATTCGTGTTTATTTCAAGTCTACGAACTTCATTTAAATACTGTGTATCATCATTCATGCAATCCATAATCATTTAACTACTTAATTTCATTGGTTATAAAGAGTTATCATCCAGGGCAACTGGCTGCACAATAACGCTGAATGCAAGCAGTCCCCTTGACAAAAGAAAACTAATACTGGATACTTTGATATAAAATTCAACAAGTATTGATTTCACAGGTGATGATAAAAACTACCGGCAGTCACATGTACGTGTGCGATTGGTTGAATACAAAGAGATTGGTGTTTATTTCAGTCTCGCGAAATTTATTTAAAGAATTGATAATTTGGTAGACAGAAACCATTTTTTGTGTAAAACAAAAATCCTATAACGGCAGCCGATTTAAGGCGTACACAATTGGTGCATTTGATCAGTTGATGCACCAGTACAACCTCGTATGTAAACTTGTAGTTTTTTTGTCTGTAATGATAAGTATTTTGCCTTATCTACAATGAAATTTGAGGTGTTGATACAAAAAAATCATTCAAAAATTTCTATTTTCTTTCGTAAAGTCCCAAGAAGTAACCGGACCATTAGTTTCTCCATTAAAAGCATTAAAACGAAAATCCTACACTGCAAGTACATAAGCTTGTTTTCTATATCACCTTCTTAATAACCAAAAACTTCATATGTACCATTATTTAATTCCGATCAGATGCAATTTTTAGTCTTCTAATTATCATTTTTCAATAGCTAAGACGCGAATATTCATCGAAATTACTTAAATAAATGGGCAGAAGTATGAAAATTTATTTTTGAACTGCATCGAATTTGGGTAGCTGTTATTCCTGTCCAGAGCAACGAGTCCGCAGTTTGGTCCTCGAAATATTGTGTTTATGTTTATATATATATATATATATATATATATATATATATATATATATATATATATAACTGGACAGGCGTTTATATGAAACTGACAACCTTGATTAGCTCATTTTTTTATATCAGCACTCAAACAGTATTTGCGAGTTTATTTATATCAATATCCAAGTCATCAAAATTTCACCTGAGTGGTGGGCATGTTGTATAATGACAGTTTGAGATGGTTAGCTGGAACTTTATGTCTAATAAGATGTCACATAGTTTCTAAGTGAAGGAAAGGATAATTAAAAATATAATTTAGTAGATAACAGAAAATTATATGTGGAGCCACAGATTCTGCAATAAACTTGACCATGTTCGCGCCCTGTTCTCGCCCTGTTCACGGCAACATTCTGGACAGTATTAAAAGAGTTCCCAATATGAAGGAAATTGGCCTGTTGGATATATTAATTGTGCTACCCTATAAAATGCTTTGTTCTTTACTTAAAATGCACGTATAATGAGATTTGTGTTGATATCAATCTCGCAAATTGGATTTAAGTGGAATATTCGCTTATTATATCAGACCACCGGCGAAGAAATTGAACAGAACGGCTAAAGACACGATGAGAAGGGCTTATACTAAATGGCGAAATAGAGTTTAATTCTAGATTATTTACTAATATAAGGTTTTCGTCATATTGTGTCAGCTTAGTACTCATAATCTGGATTGCCAATAAAACTGAAGCATATGGCATCTTGATGACCAAGCTAAAGGCTAACACGATGGTCTACAGCATTATAGGTTAGGTTTTGAAAGACGCAGTCACGTAAACAGAGAAAAAACCTAATTGAGACACGCTAAATGTTCGTCAACCCTAAGTTCATACACATATTTGTTAACTTACGAAAAGCTTGAAGAAAGCATAAATCATCCTGGGGAGAGCACTTCCTTGCTCTTGTAGAGATAAGAAAAACTGGCGATTGATGTTTACCACATAGTTTCTAGGCTCCGTCTTAATGCTTTACTTAACAGTAAATTGATGTGAACTACAAAGGTTATCATAGGCATATAATTTACTTTTAACAAAATAACATACGCACACATGAATTCATGAGCGCATGATGCATGAAAAAGTTAGAAAGTCACAACTAAAAGGCGATAACTACATTCAATCATAAATACATTTCATCGTGAGTCTTTATCTTTCTCTCACTCTTTCACTCTCTCTGTCTATATAAATATATATATATATATATATATATATATATATATATATGGTCTCTGAAAAATATGCGTAGACTGCAGAAGATAGCAGAGAAAGGGGGACATTTTTTCGTGTTCCCTTTGAAAACTGAAGTCGCATCGCGATGAACATAAATCAAATAAATTGTATTGGGCATTTGGTTAGATTTCGCATTTACACACACGCAAATATTCACACAAATTCGTAAGCATCAAAGGCTACGCTAAACCTAGTGGAATCGATTCCAGCGGGAGAGAACCAGTATCGCATAATGGCGGAAGTATAGAAACAAGAGATAGTTTGGTAAATGCACATCAGAGAACACTGACATGACAGACCAATATCTGCACACATTTGTACGTTAAAGATGCGCTTTATATATTACTCTCTTTTATATTTAAAGATAAATTGCGTAAACAATCTTGATAATTATGTAATAGTTATTGCGTATCGATTAAACGCTTAGTGCATTAGGGACCAGAAATTTATTCCACCGTATGCAGATAAGAAACATTATTATCTCATGCACACGCATTTTATGCTTGCTGGCGAATCATTAGTGGTAGCCGAAATGAAGCATAAAACCAAATATACAATTTGCCAAGAAATTTAGGACAGTTGAACCACACAAACCCCTATATAATTGTGTATTTTGGTAGAAATTGATTTAACTTCATGTAAGGTTTTCAATAATGAGACATCAAATACAATTCAAAATACACAATATATAAAAGCCCGTAAAGTGCAAGCTGATACCACAATTGACGACAATGCGACTTCAAAGCAAATCAGAAAATGTAATATATATACCAAGCCTGTAAAGGATACCAACACTATGGCTATTGTGTCAGTATCTGATACTACCGCTTTGGTTGCCATTCCAAACATTTGAGCCCTTTACTTTTATAGAATCTTATATATATATATATATATATATATATATATATATATATATATATATATATATATATATATCTAGAGCGTGTCTTTAAAGTCACATCGCTTAGGACTGTGTACTCTAATGCATATACGTATAGAAGAGTAAACCAATAATTTTCTGAGTAGCACCGGCCCTTACTGATGAGTCACCGGTAAATACGAAATGTGCCCATGAGGTTACAACTTTTTCTCACGCTGACTTTTTAATATCGTTCGGATCATTAATGCCCTGACTTCATATCAGATACGCAATACCAAATACATAATTTCACAGATTCAATGTTAAGATTATGTATCAAATTGCATATTATACGATGAGGTTAATTGAAAACACTCATTGTCTCAACTTTCACATCGCTTCATTCATTATATACGCGTTTTAACACTTTTCTTATTAATCCGCATCCTAGTTGACATTCATTGTCGGTGGGCCGTAAGTTTGTTTTAAAGAACCTTTGAAATATTTTAGTCCACTAAGCATTTAGTGCCCAACGTGAACTTATGGTTTTATTTAAAAGACATATTGTGCACGGTCGAATGTATCATAATTAAATGATTTTTTCTGATGCTGCCAAGTTCCCGAGAATGTATTTGTTGTCAGTATTTCTGCTTTTTCCTTTGTGAATCTTTTTTGAAGCCGCTCTAATCACAACGGTTTTAAGACAGCAATGCAACATACACAACTTTTGTTTAAATTGATTCATTTAAATTTAAACACTCTCTGACTGTGCGGCTAGTGATAAAAGTTCTGTAGATCAATTTTTAAAGCTTGGTCTAAACAAAAGTCCAATTATGAAAACCAGACGTACAACATGGCAAACTAATTTACAGTAATAAATTAACCCATTGTATGACTATCAGACGAACATACTGCAACCACGCCAGTCCAACGCACTGACGGTAGTTTTGTTATGTTGTTCGACGACTGGTTAAATACAATGGGATAGGTGTTTACTTCAAGCTCGCAAACTTGATTTAAATAACTTTTACCACCATCCGCTCAATCAATTATTGTGTACCTACAGTAATATTTTGGTGTATCTTCTTGCTATTATTGATGCTTCACTAAATATGAGCGTATGTGGGCTAAGAAGCACAAACGATACGGAGATTGATTTTGGTATTATACGCGAAATATGTAGAGTTGACTCTTAAGTCAATTAAATCAACGAAGATGAGTATCATTAATAAATTCAATTCTAAGTTAGATTACGTTAAACCTAGAGAATGTGCGAGAATCTTAGTGGCATTGTAACACCGGACTCCATACTAGGCGGAAAAAACCGGAGCATCGAAATAAAACTTACGAAAAATTTTAAAACAATCTTTTATTCTAGGACCAAACTTTCCCAATAAAGAGGATCAAATTGAGTCCTTGGACACATAAGTAGTGCATTAAATTCCAATTAATGACTGTTACTTTAATTATGTGGGTGTAACCCTGCGCCCAATTAAGGTAAACATAGGAGAACATAGAATGGCATGTCAATATGGACATGTTGATAATTAAGTTTCTGCATCAAACAAAAAAATCAACTCGGATGGTTACAGATTCATACCAACATTTCTTCGTAAAAGATCGACAAGGTTGTATAGTGGATGCATAGAAATTTAATTGAGAGAGAACATAATACATGAAACAGCTTTTATAGTTACTATTTTCGCTTTGGAGCACATCAATTATGAATGGTAGGAAACGAATAATGTTTGATTTGGTGCCGGAATCTAGCTCCAGGATAAGATTAAGAATTTTGGATTAAGAAAAACCAATGTAATACCGCAGATATTTGCGAATTATTGTTAACATTTTTAATAAAACCTCGTTCATGCTAAAACCTTAAATACTTGCTACCTTAATGCATCTGTTAACTAGGAACCCTTATAGAGTAAAAAACTTATTACCGAAATTTTACGTTCAATATCAACTTTCCTTACATTTTAGCTATGAATTTCCTTTCAGCATGATATTTTCGAAAATTTTATTTCATTCAATTAATGCATGCCTCTTATTATAAAAAAGGTAGCGATATTGATATAAGCACTTGACCCATTAATTACTTACGTAAATCAGCAGAATTCAAGAATTGTATAGTGTAGAAAAGGCAATTCATCCAGAAATCGGTTTCGTGTTTTTTGGAACTCATCATGTACCGGCCAGAATTTGCCGTTAATAACTCGAACCTCGGTACGTGTGCTTCGAAATCTGGTGAACTAATCATTTTGAGCTATCCCGCCTCACACTTCACTAATAATTTCCAGTTATATACCACCCATCGTAACTTAGGTTCATTTGTCCCTTAGGGTGGAGCTCATATAACATCCATTTTGCATCAAAGTTCCAACTAACCATCCCGAATCTGTCATTATGAACAAACAACAAACTACATGGGGAAGTGGTATTAAATTGAACATTTATATAATTAATCGAACATTGGTTGCGCGGGTGGTGATAAAAATTATTATAATCAAGGTTGCAATGTTCATTTAATTATATAAATGTTCATTTCAATACCACTTTCCCATGTGCTGCGTCTGTTCAGTAATGACAGATCGGGCATGGTTAGTTGGAACTTTGAGTCTAAATGGATGCCATATGAGCTCCACCTAAAGGAAAATGTACTAACCGAGTTACATTTATTAATATAGAACTGAAAATTGTGTGTAGTGTAGTGTGCGGCAGGATAGCTCAGTGGTTAGAGCACCAGGTTCCGAAGCAGACGTGCCCAGGTTCGAGTCCTGTCCGCGGCAAATTCTGGCCAGTACATGATGAGTTCCCAATAAGGACGAAACCGGTCACTGGATGAATTCATCTTTCTACACTATACACTTAGTTTATACTGACATATAAAAATAATTAATGGGTCAGGTGTATATATAAAGATCGCACACTTGATTATAATAATTGTTATCACCACCCGAGTAACGGATTTCGTTTAATTAAAAAATGAAGTTGCTTCAACAAAATTTGACACTTATTTCATTTCTTGTCAATTTTTTGTGTCATGAGCTCACCGCTGACAACGAATCTCGGAAGAATGTCGCAAAATATCTAATTTGAAAATGTGGACAGTTGGCATAATAGCATTTTTTTGGCAAAATAGGATCAGATAATTGGATGCATTTGTTTTACTTTACGTTTTATGACGAGCTATAAACTGTTATTACAATCAAAGTTGCGATCTTGATATAAGCACCTGACCCATTAATTGCTTACATATGTCGGTATAAACTAAGAATTGTATAGTGTAGAAAAGGCAATTCATCCAGTAGACCGGTTTGCTCCTTATTGGGAACTCATCATGTACTAGCTAGAATTTGCCGTGGACCGGGCTCGACTACAAATTTATCCAGTCACTAATACCAAAAACATTCTATTGAACAGAGAAGCTAGGAACAAACTCGTATTAATAAAAAATGTATAAGGCAGCTGTAAAAGATTATTCTTTAAATTCTAAAGGATATGTGAAAGGGGCACCAATGTCGCTATTTTATTTAATCCGCATTTATCGGTGGCGACTTGATACAGGTGGGATAACAAATGTGAAATAATTAAGCAATGCTATCTGGGTGAATTTTTCCCATAATACGACTTTGAGCTTGTGATAAAATCAAATGCCACTTATTTTTCTCCTATGTACGCCATTTTGACATCATATGAATATCAACATTTTTACCTACTAGACCACTTTTTTTCTGACTATGTTGTTCGACGATTAGTTAAATACAACGGGATTGGTGTTTACTTGAAGCTCGCAAAATTGAATTAAAGTATTATTGCCACCACCCGCGAAATCAATGATACTTTAATTGTATTACCTATATATGTGGCGAAAGTTGCTAAAGTTCATGTTCGTGACTGCATAGGAATGGTACGCCGATATTTCCAGCTCGAAAGTTCCGTGTAAGTATAGTGAGATCATATTAGAAGTAGAGTAGCCTTATCTAATTTATTTCCATATGTGTGCAATTCCGGTTAGATCCTCTCTTAGCCTTGTTTTGCCGTCGTACTCTGATGATGATCATGGAAGGTCGAAACGCGTCAATGCGTGCGACTGATGGTAGCTTCGGTTATGTTGGTTCGATCTAGATGGTTAAATACAACGGACAATTGATTTCAAGTATTGTTACCACCACCTGCGCAATCTATGATTGATTAATTGTAGACCACATTTATTTTCAAATATAATATGTATTTCAAAGTTATACCAAGGCGAGACCTGATTCGATAATTGAATAAATGTCCAATTTATTTAAATATGTAACATTTTTTCGTAAATTCTCGTCAAAAGAAATAGATCAAATATATAGTGGTTAAAGGGCATAATACCGGCTCCTAATGATGAGTCGCCAGTAAGCACGAAACGAATGTGCATGAGATTCTACTTTCCGTTCATGCTGCCTTTGGTTTATCCTTCTGGTCACAACTGAACTAATTTGTTACTAGGTTCGCAACACCTAATAATACATACTTGCATATATATTAGTTCTTTCGCAACAAACAGTATTTAACTGTAATATATTGAATTGAATGATGTCATGCTTACCGCGAAATGTGATAACTGATATCGATGAAGCGTCAGAGTGTATGGTTTAACTGGAGTAACAGGTTTTCGGAAATTGTTGTAATTCTCAATTTGGGTGAACTTTAGCATAAATTTATATCCATCAGGTTGGTATCATGTACTGACTCGGAAACCATAGTGTTAGTATCCGGTACTAATCGATTTAAAAAGGTATCGCTACCAACACAATAGCCATAGTGTTAGTATCCTTACAGACTCGGTATATATATTATATAGTGAGTTAGCATTGAAGTCGTATTGTCGTTGACTTTAGATTATGTTAGCTTTACTATTACAGGTTTACACATTCGTCTAGGAGATTGTACCGTCCTATTATTTCTACATTCTTCAACAAAATATATAGTGGTTAAGATAGTAATACTGGCTCCTACTGATGAGTCGCCAGTGAGCATCGAAACGAATGTGCATGAGATTATACATTCTTGCCCACGCCTTTGGTTTATCCTTCTACTGTTGCAACTGAACTAATTTGTTGACGCTAGGTTCGCAAAACCGGTCATTATTTTAATTTCTTGCATATATATTAGTTCTCTGAAACAAACAGTATTTTAAGATGAAGGAAGTTCGAAACGCGTCAGTACGCTTAACTGAATGTAATTTTGCTACGTTGTGCGACCGGTTAGATACAATTGAATTGTTGTTTACGTGAAGCCCACAAACTTGGATTAAAGAATTGCCATCACCACTCGCGCAATCAATGAATCTTAATTTGGTTCACTTGGTGTTTGTGCTTAGGGTCTCAGATGGCCTAAGCTGTTAAGTAAGTTTCGTGATCCTGCGTATAACGCACAATTGAGGTGACCTCGGAGGGAGATAAACAGTCGTTCTCTGCAAAAGGAAATAAAAAAGAAACAATTTGTTAATCTTCCTCGTCTCCTGAAATAACTGATTCTTGATAAAAAAATTTTCTGAGATCCGTGGACCCTCATCGGCACCTCTTGTTTTTCTTCCAACGGTACGATGAGTTACAAACGCGTTTATTAGGGCAAAGGTGCGTAGACGCAAATAGCGCACCTCGGCGTATTGGTGTCTTAAATGGTGACAATGAACTATACCAAAATCGATATTTATATTTTTTAATACGCGGTTAAATTAAGAGGAGATGATATTTTATGAAAAAGAGGCAAGATTTAGAAAATTGTCTAGATAAAATTATGCGACAAGGTGGCTCGATGGTTTGAGCACTAGATTCCGAAGCAGACGTGCCCAGGTTCGAGTCCTGTCCGCGGCAAATTCTGGACTGAAAATGAGAAGTTCCTAAGAATGACGAAACAGGTCTACTGGATAAATTAAACGAACATTGGTTGCGCGGGTGGTGATAACAATTATTATAATCAAGGTTGCGGTCTTGATATAAACACCTGACCCATTAATTACTTACATATGTCAGTATAAACTAAGAATTGTATATGTAGAAAAGGCAATTCATCCAGTAGACCGGTTTCGTTCTTATTGGGAACTCATCATGTACTGGCCAGAATTTGCCGCGGACAGGACTCGAACCTGAGCACGTCTGGATAAATTGCCTTTTCAATGCTTAGTTTATTCTGACAAATGCGTGATACAGTGAAAGCCGAAAGGAAGATGTATGGTCGATGTTGCCTTGCTCTAAAGCTGACTTGGCCATAATAGTGTTGTGTAGAGGTTTAGTTTGCCTCACTTATATGAGTTATCTTGATACATATACTCATAGTAACTAGGTACTCTTTCTCTCTCTCTAACTCTCGAAAATCTCAATAATAATTTGTATCTAAATGTTTTTTTTCGTTTTTATATATAATCTGTGCATGACCTAATTGGGATTTGTGTTTATTTCAAGATCGCAACCTTGATTAATTTAAATAAAACGGTTGGTGCTATCAAGCACTTTACGAAGAGAAAGAACGTGGTCTCAGTGTTTGAGTGTCTGCGGAATCTCACCAGTTCGGAACACCATATTCAGAGGCTCACTTATATCGGGAATCCGAATTTACTGTGACTCAGACCTTGGAACATGTCATGTTGGGATAGACCAATAAAGTATGGCAGACAAGGCCATTTGTATTTAGGCATAATAAAGATTATCGTTACATTAAACTAGGATTCTGGGAAAGCGAAAATCCTCCAAAGTACCATGGCCTCTACAATAGAATGTGTAGAACTAAGGTTTGAAGAGCGAATTACTTAACAGAATAAATATTCGCATCCCTCCAAGACTAATTTAAATCCAAGCAGAAATTTTAGTTCAATCATTTTTATACATTTGAAGATTGAGTTGAGTATTAAACACATGTGGGGAAATTTTTTTTTATAAACCAACAACGATACAAAACTGTTAAAAAGGAAAAAAATACCCTTCACAACTGAACTCGACTGTATTTGCTGGTAAATTATATAATCATTTTTGGAAAGCTAGGGAGATGAAGTTGAATTAAGCACATGCATAGTAGAACACAAACCAGGATAGGCACACACGTACACAAAATAATTTTTATTCAAATAATGCACAGACTTCTTTTGTTTATTTACATGAGGATTAAGAATTACGCATACAACGGCCTCCGTTGTGCTTAGTTCATTGCCTTTTCTTATTCTTTGAGGAGTACTAGGAAATTCGGCTGTTTTGGAATGGGAATTTTGTAAGCAATGTGTTTAGCTCAGGGGTAGCACAGTGGTTAGAGCACCAGATTCTGAAGCAGACGTGCCCAGGTTCGAGCCCTGTCCGCGGCAAATTCTGGCCAGTACGTGATGAGTTAATAAGACGACACCGGTTCACGGAACACTAATTTTCTTTCGCACTATAAAATACTTAGTTTGCCTAAACTGACATATGCAAGTAATTAATGGGTTAGGTGCGACATCAATACCGCAACCTTGAGTATAATAATGTGTTTAGCTGTTGCAGAAACGTTCTCTGCTATGCCAGGTTTACTTT
Organism: Eudiplozoon nipponicum; assembly: GCA_029291075.1. Classification (NCBI taxonomy): domain Eukaryota; kingdom Metazoa; phylum Platyhelminthes; class Monogenea; order Mazocraeidea; family Diplozoidae; genus Eudiplozoon; species Eudiplozoon nipponicum. The sequence continues at coordinate 59,400 of JAQBSW010001779.1, forward strand.
GTTTGAAATGCTTTTTGAATAAGCTTCTTTAGTAATCGGTTAGTCTGGCCTAAATATATTGAACAGTTCCATCACAGGGAATCTTAGTCCTTAAATTATGTTTATCAGGAATTTTGTTGTAAACTAAAATATCAGCTGTGTGTTAAACCTCCAATAAGTCACAGTTTTTTTTAAATTTTCAAGTAAATATTTGGAGTGGGACGTACCTTTGGTTGGGGTTGGCTTTATTGCGTTTTTATCGTTGTTTAGATTTCACTTTTTCTTTAACAAACCTTTGGGGATATCAAATTTCTTTACAGTGAAATTCTTCAGAATAGAGTTTCAGAAGTTTAAGTAAAAATTAAATTGCTCTTTTTAACTGTTTAGTACATAACAGCTGCTTTATAATAAATGTATGCTTCCAAACATGATTTATCTATCAAATCAAATTAATCAAATTTAAATACTAAGTATTCTACACTTGTATTCAAAATCCTGTTGCATACATCTTGTTTCAAATAATATCCTGTTTAAGCAGCCACTCATTCTTCTCTTCCTCATCGAGATACTCTGCATTTCTTTAGAATAAAATAATCTAGAATGCCTAGTAATTTTGAGGAACGGAACATAGGTAAGATCCATATGTGAAAAGCAATCGTCACACATTAGAAGATAGAAAAACCCGAACTGTCCAGAATTTGGAGCGGTTAGGGCCCGAATCTGAGAACGTCTGCTCGAAAAACTGAGCTACCCTACGCACTAAAAATAAAATTCATCCAGTATACGTGTTTGGACTTTTTTGTGGACACTTCACTTACTGTGAAGAATTTGCGCGGACAGGGCTGGAACCAGGGCGGCTCAGCTGCTAGAACAACGGATTCCGAATCAATCGTGCTCAGTTTAGAGACCTGTCGTCGGAAAATTCTAGATAGCTTGTGAAGTGTTCCCAGTATGGGCGAAACCCGTCTACTGGAGGAATTGCCTTCTCTACTTCATAGAATTCATAGTTTATACGTAAAAATGAATGTATATAATGGGACTGGTGTTTATATAAAGATCGCAACCTGATTTAAAATAATTGCTATCAACACCCGCGAAACAAATGTTCTTTGAATTAAAAAGAAATATCCTAAGTTGATAAATGCGTTGCGACCATCCAAATACCACTGCGAATGCCTTTACGAAAACAATTTTTCGAAGGTGCTACTAAGAGAAGTAAATAAAAGATTATTATATAATTATCTAAGCGTCATCTCTATTGCCAGTGTATCCATAAACATTTCACCCTATCAAATAGGCACATTTTGATATAATGATCGGATATGTTTACTGACAAAAGTCTATTAAGCATGAATTATCTCTCATTTGATTTGCCAAGTTATTAAGCCTAATCTAAGCTACTGAACCACGCTCTAGTATTGAATTGAAAATAGATGTTGAGTCTATGTTACTGGTTTGTTTGTAGGTATGGCAATCAATTGAAATAAAGAAATAAATGTAAAAATTAAGAATATCCAAGTGACAAAATTGGTTTAACAATAATTGTTTGCACAGGTGGTGGTAACAATTCTTTAAATCAAGTTTGCGAGCTTGAAGTAAACACCAATCCCATTGTATTTAGCCAGTCGTCGAACAATATGACAAAACTACCGCCAGCCGACAAAATTGGTTAGCGGTCCAAGCACTTCACCAGATAACAAATAATTCTTAACTTCAAAATTTCTTTCATAATGCTATGATTGTGTGCACAGCTTATTCAAAGGCTGATATTAAAAGAACGTCATATTTTATTTTTCTCAACCGAATTTTCTTTTAATTGTTGATGATGCCTCTGCTACGCGAATCTTTTTCACTTACATTTTTAAATTAATGATAGAAAATATTTAAGTTTCAGGCACTATGCCAGAATTCAGGGTCTTTAACGATACATCTAATTCAAACAGATATATAATGATGCTCCAACAATTTCTGTTCATGGCTGACGTTAATGACTGAGTCTACATGCACAAGCCGCGAAAATTTATTGCAATCCTAACCCTAATGACTGCTTTTTTCGTTTTTCGGTTCAAGAGCGATACGGTGGCAGACCACTCCTCAAACATTCACGTAACCCCAGGATATTCTTATTGCACGTGGACAAGAAACTCATATTTCATTTTACTTATGCGGGCATGCTTTTAGGATTCTTCTCTTAAAAAGGACCTCTTTTTCTGCATTCTATTCCAGCCGATTTTAAATTATTGTTTGTGAAAACGAATGTGCTTTATGTGTTTCTTTTGTGTTTCCCTCATTGAATACTCTCAATTTTGCATTTTACTAAAGATGGAATGTTTCTACAAGGTAGGTATAGTGTGTTTATTGGTAGTTATCCCGGTAAAATATGAATATAAACACTTTTGCCAACTGATAAATAGGGTATTGATTTATTACTTGTTTCGGGTCAATAATGCCAAGTTAGCGTGTCTACACACTGTAACAGTGCGGAATTGATTAACCTCGCATAACAGTTTTCAATACGTTGCGGCCAGTGTCCAATTTTAAAGTTTATTTGCATAATACGCAAACCCCTACCACACATTTGGAATGTTAACTATTATAAACATTGTTCTTTGTCGTGTTTTTCGGCATAGTCAGATAAGAAAGCTTGTCCTCGTCTCCAGAATGGGCATTTCAATTTGTTAAATTAGCTTAGTTCAAATGAACAAACATGTTACTAAGTTCTATGCCTTATAGTTTTTTCCTTTTTGTATTTTTGTCCGCACAAATTCGTGTGTGTGCTTGTATTTGTGTGTGTGTGTGTATGTGTGTGCTTGTGTACTCGCTTTTATGTTTGGGTAATTTATATTTTAAGTATTTATATTGTACAGATTGTTTGTAAAGGAGTGCCAGATCGATGCCAAGTCGTTGTTTTTTAAAGAGTTTTAAGTTTCATTTGTCACTTATCAAAAAACGGGGACGAACAATGCCATGTGGGCAGTATTTTGTCCAACCTGAGGAGCAACGAAGCTGATGTAATTACCTTTTCTTTGTGGTGCGACACAAGGTAAAGGTAATTAATCTATTCCGTGTCGTGCAACATGTTTCTGTTGAAGCTGATGCAAATTTGCGAACCGGTCATTAGTTCTTTTCAAATGTAAATATTAAAGCGAAACAAAAGTTGAAAAAATTATGCATGCTAGTATAGACATTTCGAGATGACGTCGAAAAATATTGCAAAATCTAAATTAAAGCCATTTTAAAGCATAAATAGCCCAAAGAAATATTGTGAGTTTGATTTTTAAAGATTTTAGTGTGGATGATTATGGTTAATTTTTTCGATTATTCGCTTTAGGTTGAAACAGTTACCTTGCACTCATCTAAATACATTTCGTAGTCCCTTTGATGGATTCTATTTTTATCAAATCTGCCGGCTGCCTGCGTCATAATACGCGCTCCTCATCGTTGCCGAGCACGGCTACATATTGACACATGTCTAAAGCATATGATAAAATGTTTATCTATCAATACTTTTGAACTACACTCGTAAATTACTTTAATTAAGTTTGCCATCTTGATATAAACACTTGACCCGTTATGTACATTTATTTGTCGGTATAAATTAAGTATTGTATTGTGTAGGAAAGAAAATTCGCCCAGTAGACCGGTTTCGTCTATACCGGGAACTCATCACGTACTGTCCGGTATTTGCCACGGTCGGGGTTCCAACCTGGTCAAGTCTACTGAACACACAAAATGAAGTGATTATAGTGTTTGTATAATAACTCCAAACTTCTGTAGGTTATGCAATCATAATTCGGAAAAGACTTGGCTAACGTTGCACTGGAAAACAATTCATTATTGATTGCGTGGGTGGTGGTAAAATTGATTTAAATCAAGTTTGCGAGCTTGAAGTAAACACCAATTCCATTTTATTTAACCAAGCGTCAAACAAAATAGTGTAAATAACACCAGTCCAGTTTTTGTCTTACGCAGACCGATTTCGTCCTTATTGGTAGCTCGTGAATTACTTACTATAATTTGCCGGGACCGAAGCTCGAATCAGAGCATATTTGCTTCCAGATCAATTAGGCCAACTTTGTCGTAGAATTGTGGCAGGAGATATATATATATATATATATATATATATATATATATATATATATATAACGCCAATCAAGCATAAAAGTTAAAAGGGACGAACGTGTGAAATAGGGAATTTAAATTATTTGTTTGCATCATCTCTAGCCTTGACTCAATGCACGAACATGCTTTATAATTTGCCAACTGGATTCTGTTATTGCATTTGTTAATTATTTTTGAGGCTATTTACGGAAAAAGTACTTGCGAGATTAAAATGAGGTTTTGCCCAATTTCCGATGTATGTTCATCAATTTATTCCAATAAATTGGTCATTAAATTTAGCCTTCTTCAAAAATCGTTGTATTTGTACCATGTACAATCTCGGTATACACGAACCGTAGAAAGTTGATTTCGACGTAGCAACAAAGACGCTGTAAATTAAGTTGGCTTTACTAATGGCTTAATAAAATTACCCATATGATATTTAGTTCACTGACAGTACACAGCATTTGACAAAGTATCTAGTAGGCTTGTAGTGTACTGGTGACTCCTACCGAAGAGTCGCAAATAACCGAGAAACGCAAGTGTACATGAGAGTGTTCACTTCATTCATACTGACTTCGTTGTATTCATTTCGTGTTATTTGAATCAAGCTATTTTATCAGTGTGATGTCCATCACTTATGGCTTCTCTAATTTATTTTTATGCCTGGTACTTGGTATAAATATGTAAAAAGTGAAGGGCAATTACTGGATCAATAAAACGCTTCTAAATATTTATTTGTCAATGTCAGCTAGTTACCTGTTTCATGTATTAGCCCATAGAAACACATGCATTGGATTATTATAAACTTTGTGGGAGGTCTTTTATCTTAAGAAAATACATCAAATTTAGTCCGCCTCTACTATTTCATGTTCTTTAAGCATTAGTGAAATATTAATTGTGCTATCCGGTGTCGCCGAAGTCATCTATAAAAAAATGCCATCATTTGGAATATTATCCTGAATGGAGGTTAAATAAGCATCCAAACTTGGATTGGTTAATGTACACTTTTTAGCTAGCTGGCCTTAAAAACGAAAACAGCTCCTTTAAGTTTGACGGAAGTGGACATGCGAATAAGCGATTGAAATTACCTTGTCCTTGTTGCGCCCAACAAGGAAAAGGTGGATAATCTATTCTCTGTCGTGCAACAGGTTTCTTTCAAACAGACTGAATTTTTGATTTGCATACAGTCATGTTTGTGCATTTGGGATAAATAAAAATCCCATTTCATGTAGAGATTAGCACGACGTTGAGAATCTACCAGCAATTTAGCGCACTGACGTAGTTTGATATTTCATGGTCATCAGTGCAAATAGAATGGGTCAAAGGCTGAATCAAAGGGTCTGTACCTAATATACGCACTGGGATTTGAACATTGTCACACAGATTGCCGTCGTGCTCTGATGACTTTCACGGTAGGTCGAAACGTGTCAGCTCATGCGACTGACTGCAGTTCGGCTATGTTTTGAGTCGGGTTCGATACATTTTCATTTGTGTTCACCTGAAGCGTGAAAGCTAGCTTGAAATAATTGTTATCACCACACGCATAATCAATGATTATTTTTGATTTTTACAACTGTTATTAATATACTTGATATAATTGAGCTACAATTATAATGCTTTTTTCCTTAGGACATACTATAAAATATTTTGTATGTTTTTTCCGTTAAACTTGCCAAAATATTGACGTTGTCTAGCAATAAATGTGTCACGGTCCACAGATTTTTATCTAATAGCTGGATATTTACTGCGGTGAAAAGTAAATAAAGCTGAACATGAAAAGACCACAAATGTTGGCTTGCGCTAAAATTTAAAAAATTCCATTCCTTTTATTTGTGTTGAGTTTCAAAAAACGTTAACAACAATGTTACGATTTTCTTTAAGTTAAATTATTAAAATGTACACAATGAAACGTAAATATTATTTGGAGTAGACAGTTCTTCCTTACGTTTTCAGCAAAGATATAAGAACAATGGTAGTGGTTCATTAAAAGTTGAATTGACTTTTTTAAATGGTTAAGATAAATGAAATTTAATTTAAAATCACCAAAAATCTGTTTCTAGTTTATTTATTCTTCATTGTGTTACGAAGTTTGTTGTAAAATTTCAATTATAAATAAACGAATATTGGTTGCGCTGGTTGGGATAACAGTTAATAAAAATGGTTGCGATTTTGATGGAAAAGCCATTTCAATTATGTACATAAATTTTCTAGTAACAACTAAGCATTGCATTTTGGAGAAATGGCAATTCATTCAGTAGACCAGGTTCATCCTTATTGGGAACTATTTACGTACTGTTCAGAACTTGACGTGGACAGGGATTGAACCTGGGCACGTCTGCTTTGGAATCTGTTGCTCTAACCACTGATCCAGTCTGCCGCATGCTACACAAAATTTTCAGAGTTAACAATTAGGAGGAAACCATTCTAATGGATAAATTACATTTTCTACATTTTAGACAATGATTAGTTTATACTGACAAATAAAAATAATTGGGCTGTTGTTTCCATCAGCTTTGCTAACATGACGTTTCATAACTTATCTCACTGCAGGCGCAATCAAGGTCCGTTTATTTATATAAATGTTCATATTAGTACCACTTTCTCAAGATGTGTGGTGCTTGTTCTATATGGAAAGATTTTATATTGTTAGTTTAAATTTTAGGTCCAAAGAGATGACATATAAGCTTTTTAAATAATAAACCTTCTTGCGCACAAGGAAAATGCGGTCAAATCCACGACATATAAGCTTCACCCAACGTAAGGGCTAATCACGAGACATTTGTTTACATATAACTGAAAATTTTGCGTAGCGTGTGGCAGGGTGACTCAGTGGTAACAGCAAAATATTATGAAATAGACGTGCCCAGGTTCGAACCCTGTCAGCGATAAATTCTGAAATTACGGGAAGAGTTCCCAATAAGGACGAAGCAGGTCTACTAGATGAACTGCTTTTAACACATTGTACAACGTTAATTTTATACTAACAAATGTAGGTATATAATGGGACTGATGTTTACATCAAGATCACAACCTTGATTTAATAACTATTATCACAGCTCGCGCAACCAGTGTTCGGTTATTTATATCAATGTTCATATCAATACCACTTTCCTTGGTCCCGTGGTGTCTGTGCTATAATGAAAGATTTTGTACAGTTAGTTGGGACATTTGTTTTAAAGAAACACTACATAGGCTTAACCTAGAAGAATGGCTAATCAAGAAACAATAGCTTGCATAAGACTGAAAATTATGTGGAGTGTGCTCTAGGTAGGCTCAGTGGTTATAGCAAAAGCTAATAAAGCAGACATGTCCAGATTCGAGCCCAATACGCGGAAAATATTGGACAGTACGTGCTGAACAATGCATTTCTATAATTTGACTGTTGATACCAACAAGATTGCAACCTTGATTTAATAAATGTTATCACCACCCTCGTAACCAATTGTTGTTTATTATTTTTTTTGAATGCGAGCTTTAATAAAATTCATTGTACCATTTCTGTGTGCAAAAACAAAAATAAATTTTATCAGATATAAAGAAAATATTTCTTCGCATGAATCTTCTCAAATATCTACTAATGAACATATCTTTATATATAAATTGGAAAGCAAAACAAGATAGAAATATGTGAACATAGAGAGTGTGAAAAACAGAAACCAATCAAATTGCATGCGTCACATCCAGTTCAAGCTCAATTCTTGTACGTGCAATTTGTTTATCCATAAGGCTTCGTATGTGGCTAGCTCCCTTTTGTTTTTGCATTTAGTAATTACTTTGAATGCTACGTCTGGAGAACATACGTGCGATGTTTCGATGATGTGTTGCGCAATAGCAGACGTGTATTCACCATTTGATTTAAAACAGGCATTTAAGTTGCAATGTTCTCTCATTCGAGTAATTAACCGTCTGGTCGATCGGCCTACGTAAGTTGATCGACAACTTGCGCATGTATATTGGTAAATAATATTTGATATCGACATTAACGGCTGTTTCTCTTTGATTGCTGGTAAAGGCAAGTGTGTTACCCTAAATAACACTCGTAGTTTGGCTGCATTAAATGTGCGTGTTAATGCTGCTTCAACTTTTTTTGTGCCATTCGGGAAACTGCATCCCCCTTAAATGGGATGTTTAGGTAGACTGTTTTCTTTTCTGGCCCATAATACGTCTGTTTCTGTTTAATTCCCCTTTTAATAATTGATTCAATTAATTGTCTCCAGACGTAGCTTTCAAAGTAATTACTAAATGCAAAAACAAAAGGGAGTAGCCACATACGAAGCCTTATGGATAAACAAATTGCACTTACAAGCATTGAGCTTGAACTGGATGTGACGCATGCAATTTGATTGGTTTCTGTTTTCCACACTCTCTCTATGTTCACATATTTCTATCTTGTTTTGCTTTCCAATTTATATATAAAGTTATGTTCATTAGTAGATATTTGAGAAGACCATGCGAAAGAAATATTTCTTATATCTGATAAAATTTCTTTTTTTTTGCACACAGGAAGGGTACAATAAATGTTGTTTATTTATATGTATTTTCATATCAATTCTACTTTGCCAGGTAGCTTGCTGCCTTTTCTATAATGACGGATTTGGGATGATTATATGGAAATTTTGGTCAATAAATATACTATATTCGCTTCACGCAAAGGAAAATCTAGTCAAGAAACATTAGTTGGTATAAAACAGAAAACTGTGTGTAACGTGTGACAAGATGGCACAGTGGTTATAGTCAAAAGCCGAAAATTCTGGACGGTACGTGAAGAGTTCCTAATAAGGATAAACCGGTATACTGGACAATTAACCTATTGTACTTTATACGATACTTAGTTTTTACTGACAAATGAATGTATATAATGAGATTGGTTTTTCCATCAATTTCAACCATATTTGACCAGGAGGAAACACCGCAGGTTGACGAAATGGTACATTCACATTGACACAAGCGTTTCCTCTTAAACGCATTTCTTTAGATATTGGAATATCAAAATCAGATAAGGTTTTACTTTCAATTTGGAAAACCAAAATGATAATAATTTGCGGCCGAACTCTCCCCCCCCTTATCTCTCTATTTATATATATAGCGCCGTGACCACGGTTTTAACCAGAACGCATTTGCCTCAGTCCTGCAAGCTAGTTATTACATGAGCCAAACTGTATACGACACGTTACCTTCAGTTAAACACCAACTTGGCCTTTTTCAATCTTTTCTTCATGTAGACACAATTGACATTGTTTTAACCCAAAACACGCTCTGTCATTATGCAATTGATTCCGTGTCACCTGGGGAAATGTTATTGAATTAAGTATATTAAAAATTAAAAGAATTTTTCAGCTATAGATTATCTAGTAAGAGATTAGATCACTTTAGCATACTTTGAAATCCATCGTGTTGGTATCATATATCGAAACGGCAACCATAGTGTTAGTACCATAATGTTGGTATCGGGTACTTGCACAATAGCCATAGTGTTGGTACCCTTTACGGACTCGGTATATATATTATATATATAGTGAGTTTGCTTTGAAGTCGCATTGTCTAAGACTTTATATGAAGTTAACTTCACTACTACAGGTTTAAACATTCGTATAGGAAATTGTACCGTCCTATTATTACACATTCTTCAACCAAATACAAAGTGGTTAAAGGGCGTAATACCGGCTCCTACTGATGAGTCGCCAGTAAGCACGAAACGAATGCGCATGAGATTATACTTCCGTTCATGCTGTCTTTGGAATATCCTTCTGGTCATATTTGAACTAATTTGTTACTTCGTGCGCATCAAATAATACAAAATTGCATATATGTTAGTTCCCCGCTACAAACTATTGTCTGATGTAAAAAAACAACAATAAACCAAATTTTTGTGAGCTAACTTGATTATATTTCATTTATTTTGGATAACGGGAGCAAAGAAGTAGAGTATCTCTTCAAATTAGTTAGAAAAAATGAACTGCAGTTTACTTTACTCAGATAGTATTTGAAACTAGAAGGAGATGTCTCCGACAAGAATTCATACTCAAGCATTTGGTTCAAATTTAGATCCGACAGGCGGTGTTCATTAAAATCGATATTTTGGAGCTCATGTCAATAAGAAGCTGACATATTTTGCGTCTGAAAAGTAAAGTCATAATTGAATAGTCAAATATATATTAAGAATAAATAGCCTCAAAATTTAATTTAAAAAAATAAAATTTTTCATACAATTTTTTGACATAACAAAAAAAGAAAAGCAACCCAGAAAATCACAGAATGACCATGGGTTCGTAATGATTCAAGGTTTGCGATAACATAGAACAGACCTAGCTAGCAAACACAACATCTGCGTCTTGTGTAGAACACTAATGATGTAGCCTACTACCCCCCTCCCCCCTAAATTAGTTATAAGTATGTGTAACCCAAGACAGAGAGTGAAACGAACCGCCCGAACAAAGAACGCATAGGAGAACAAAAACTGCGTGCGTAAAATTAGTTTGGTGGTTATTATGCATGCAAGGACGATAGAAATATTGAATGAGACCTTATCAAATGGTTGCAAATGAAGTTATTATTAATCAGAAACAAACGTTAGAACTGATAAACTGGTAAATGAACACCAAGAATTCAATTCAAAGCCTATTTTTAGTTGTGCTTCCATTTCATTCCGTTAACTACTATTGCGTAATATTTTATTGACAAAACACGATTTTCTTGACTAATTATTGTTTTATCAACCATGCGGAATGTCTTCTTCAGAATCCCACAACTTATTGTGCAAAATAGTAAAAATCACCAACAAAATCGGAAGTAGAGTGTAAATGAAAATTCGCTTGTCAATTTATTTTTATTCTTATTCATGTCTATCAGCGATGGTTTATTCTAAACTGGAGCAATTTTGTGCTAGGCACAGCTCAAATCAGGTAATTATGCTACACCCAGTATCACGACAATTTGTTTTGAAGGGTTTTTGCGCAGTGCGAGATTCAAATGTTGACTCACCGCGAGTCGTGTTCGCGGGTTGTTGTTTTGCATTATTAGTTTCGCCAAGATCCGATTGATTCCCATTTCCAGATACGCTTCGATCTGAATTTCTATTTGACTGCGTGCAGATTCGTCCCTTTCTTGAAACGGCCAGTCAACGAAGATTAGATCGTTCCTCGCTTTCAGATGGTTAGTATGAACTATGCTGAAGCCTTCGGAAGAAAGGGACGAATCCGCGCCCAGCCAAACCGAAATTCAGATCGAAGTGTACCTGGAAATGGTAATCAATCGGATCTTGGCGAAACTGATAGTGCAAAGCAACAACCCGCGAACCCAACTCGTGATGAGTCAACATCACGACAATTTGTTTTCTAATGTAAAATATAGTTGCTCCAAAATTAGGCTGTATGTGTATAATTGTGCCAAAAAATCGCCGTAATACACATGTGATAGGCAAGAAATGCTGTGTAGCGCCTACAATGTGTATACGGTTTTCATAATACGATTCAATTCATGCAGTTCAAGCGTATAACAATTGTCATCTCAAAGTTAATATTAAAAAACCAATTCGGCGCAAAATAATTATTTGCCTGAATAAGATAACTTTATCTGCAAAGTAAGGCTTGGCGTTTGTAAATTATAACCTTCCATTGAAAAAAAGGCATCGGGGAATTTAATTTAACATAAGCTTAACGCCTGGGTTACATACGAATTAGTAAGTTGAACTTCAGCAGTTCACGCAGAAATAAATTAGCATTAGTGTAACTGTGATGGTTAAAATCTCTTTAATTAAAAAGAAATCCGCGAACTAAGCAAAGGAAAACGAAGATGATTTATCTTATCCTCGTTGTGTGAAACAAAGTTTTTACTCTATTGTCAAAATTTTCATAACGAATATTTACGACATTCTTCCGCGTGCCTTTGTTAACTATAAGCTCATGACCCCAAAAAAATGGCAAGTAATAAATCAAGTGTTGCACATCGTTCGAACGGCTTCATTCATACTTACTGGCAGATCTATTAACAATTACTGACATTAAACTAGATATGATTAAACAATCACGAGTTGCGTGGGCAGAAATAACAATTATTTAGATTACATAATTTTTCTTGATATAATCACCATTCCCTTTATATATATATATATATATATATATATATATATATATATATATATATATATATATATATATATATATATATATATATTATTGTCGTTATAAACTAAGCATTGTTTAATATAGTAAAGGAAATTCGCCCATCAGACCGGTTTCATTCTTATTGAGAAGTCTTCATGTGCTCTCCAGCATTTTGTCGCGGACAGGGCTTGAATCTGGGCACGTCTTCTTTGATGTCTATGGCTCTAATCTCTGAACCACCCTGCCGCACGATAAACACAATTTTGGTTATATACTAACTAACGTTTTCTTAGTTTGACTTACCTTCAAGTGGAGCCTATATTGCTTCTGTTTAGACGTGAAGTTTCACCAGCTAAGTCTAAATCATGTGTATATGTGTATAAATAAACGAGAAGCTTCAAATTAAATATAATTAAATGCAAGTTTATGTCCATATAAGTGACATTACAGTGATTAACGCCAATTCTCATTTTCACGCATCAGATCAATTGTTTTGCTCTCACATATTTAAATGAACTATTTATCCGTTTTCAAATATATAAAACTGTTTGTCATTAAATCTACAAAGGGAATTTTGTCTTCTAAAGACTTTTCTCAAAATATAGTTCTTAACAAACAATGTGATATGATTGAATGTGGACGATGTAGGTGCGATGGTTCTGATGAGTCAGCGTGATTATAATTATAAAAATGTAAGAAAAACGATGTAGAACAGGTATACTATGAAATAAATAAAGACTGTACTGATAAGTTACAAGGAGAAGCGAAATTATTGATCTACAATATGATTTCTAATAATACATCGAATCAAGCAAATGGTAACACTCACATGCAATGAGATGAAGTCGCACTCATTGAGTATAGTGCAGGTAGCCCATGGAAAGATAATTTTAATATCCAGTACAATACAGCATGCACAGTGTTCAAGTTGACATTCTAGAGAATAAGCAAGTACTCGTACATCTTAAATTACATACTGATGAATTTACACTAATTGTCTGAGATTGTTGGTGAACGTGAATTATATGTAAGCGATAGGCTGGCAAGCCTGGGAGGGTCATCAATTTTCACCAGCACACCGGTGACAGAGCATTTAATATTTATCGGCGTTCACTGGTTGCTCACCTATTTATTTTATAGCAATGTAAAATGACGGGTTAAACTTATAATGAAGATGATAAACATGCTTCGACGAATTTTACATTTAGGAAGTATTTTTCTAAGCAATTTTGTGTTCCGTTAGGACAGCAGTTGTAAACAGATGCAAAGCGATCTTTCAAACTTTGCAATAAACTTTTCATTCAAACGATGCAAGTGGAATCCGTAAATCCATCAGGATTGTACGAAATTAATGACTGTAATTTCATGTATGTGCGTGAAACCATGCGCTCTATTACGGGAAGATGAGGGGAAGTTAGAACTGCCTACAAACAAGCGTATCTTAATAGATTGGATCTTGAACGTAATAAAGTAGAGATGAGGCATAAAATTAACTGGAGCGGATATCGCGCCTTTCATTATGTGGTCGTAACGGATGGACAAGATTAATTAGGTAATCTACTGAAATTAAATCTAGAGATTGCATAGTCTGTGAAATAACAATGGAAAATCAATAGGCTTGATTTGATTCGCTGGACTAAATAATAATAGGGAGCTAAAATTTCAAGAATAAGAAACGGTAACTCGCTTCTTTTAAGGATTAAGAACGTTGTGTTAAGGTTATCAAATATGTGTCGTGGAAAAGTTTTGATTAATTTAAGGTATATTTCATAATTTCATCCTTAATTACTGCTTCTTCTGTATCAATTTATTTTGGTCCTTATAGAATTTAATTCTTATTAATGAAACTTTTAATTAAATGTCACCATTTCGTTAAATATTTTTGTTATTTTTTGCTGTAGGTAAATTTATTAACTTCATTTATTGAATTTCGTTTACCTTTTAATCTATATTAAGTTGATTATTTTCATAACTTTTTATCATTTACCATCTCTGGATTCTTCACTGGTGTGTTCACATCTCCTTGACTCCTTTCTAACCAATAATGTCGTTTATATATACATGACTTAAAATATAACTATGGCAGGAATTATCTTGATATCCGAAAATTTTAATGTAACCGTTTAACCGAACATTAAAACTTGTTTAACTACTTGTCATTTTTTTGATCCATGAGTTTAACGTAGACAAGCGGATTAGGAAAATCCCCGGAAATATCCGGTAAAAATGAAAACATAGAACATTAAGGGCTTGTCTTGAACAGCAAGAATCAGGTAATTGATTAATTCTTTATCGCACAAATCATTTCCATTGAATGATTTTTCTGAATACAACAACCAAAATTAAAGACAATACGAAATAAAATATATTAACATAGTTTTGAGTTGTCGATACAAACTAAACATTGCATCAGGTCGCAAAGGCCATTCATCCAGTAAACGAGTTTCGCCCTGATTGGGAACTCTTCAAATACTATCCAGATTTTGCCGCGAACAGGACTCAAAACTTGGCCCTGCCGCACACTACACACAGTTTTAAATTATATTCTGACTTATGCTTTTTATCTGGCTTTCTTTCAAGTGGAGCCTATGTGACATCTTTTCAGACAAATTATTTCAAATAGCCACACATAATCTGTCAAAACAGAACAGCCACATGTTGTGTGCGGATAGAGTCACAGGATACAGATCCAATGTGCCCCGGTTCGAGTCCCGTCCGGGACAAATTTTTGACTATATTTTAGACTGATCTACTGAACGAATTGCTTTTGCGACCTTATATAATGCTCAGTTTATAGAAACAACGCATATATAATTCAAGTTATGCCATCAGATTATGGTTCATATATTTGTCCATTTAAATATGTGTAAAAATTATTTTACCTTTGCGTTTATACTATATTATATTTTTATTATATGTTCCTGAATCATTATTCTGTTTTTTGATTGCACTATTAGGAGATCTCCAAATTTATCTTTCTTGTACTATTTGTCAATGTTTTTCTGTATTTATTACTAAGGCGCTTCAGTTGTAACTCTTGTTTATCTTTCATTCAATACTTGGCTTTACTTTAGTTATTAAGTAAGCAAGTAAAAGAATTAATTAACTTTGGTCGGCTATTGTTGTTATTTCTAACTTTTCTGAATTTATTTTTTTTTGTTTCTGCTTTGTAATTTGACTTAGTGGTTAAATTTTATGTCAACAGAACTTTACTTTTTGCAACATAATCTTAATCAAGTGTCCCAAAATTTTTAACCTAGAATATAGTGGGTATAGGGTGTAGTACCGGCTTCTACTGATGAGTCGTCAGTAAGCACGAAACACATGTCTACACGAGATTAGATCTTTCGTCTATGCTGAAATTGGTTCATCCTACTGGTTCGATGGGAACTAAATTGTTACTAGATACACAACACCTAATACCCAACTATGTATATATTATATTTCTGTTAGTTCATTTTACGATGAAGTTTTTGAAATTTCTTAACCAATATAGTCATATGAATGCCGTCTCTCTTCGATGCTTTATAAGTTTTTCTTGCACAAGCAGCTAACGTTTATCTTACTGACAGTTCACCTCACTTACTTGGTTGTCAGACTAATGCTTATTTAAACATGTCCGTGTGTATTCTACATAACTGCTTAAGTAGTATTTCATTTTGTTAGGCAGAATTTAAGCATTGGCTATACATAACTTCTCAAAATTACCAATTGAATAGCGAGGCGACAGGATGAGTATTTACAGAGTTTTTGCACCAGGAGAGAATGGTTCATTTTTTGAAAGTATTTATAATGCGTCGAAATTGATTTCGAATACTTAATATATTTACATTGAATCTCCGTGATTTGTGTTCGCGTTTTGTCGCTTTGCCCCATCAGTTTCGCAAAGATCCGATTGACCCTCATTTCCAAGTACGCATACGTTTTTGTCTTCGTTCAGGCTGGGTGCGGATTCGTTCCTGTCTTCCGAAGACTTCGACATCGTTCATATTAACCACTGGAAATGAGGTCCGATCTAGTTTGTGTTGACTGGCTACATTACGGTTTGGTCTTTCCCAAACCGTCCTCAGGCCTCTAATCACGCGTACACAGTTAGATTCTCACAATAGCAGATTTAAGCATATTTGCTTAAATCTGCTATTGTGCGAATCTTATTCTGTACGTGTGATTAGAGGTCTGAGGATGGTTTAGGAACGACCAAGTCGAAACGAAGCCAGTCAACGAAGATTAGATCGGACCTCGTTTCCAGTGGTTAACATGAACGATGCTGATGTCTTCGGAAGAAAGGGACGAATCCGCACCCAGCCTGAACGAAGACAAAAACGTATGCGTACTTGGAAATGAGGGTCAATCGGATCTTTGCGAAACAGATAGTGCAAAGCGACAACTCGTGAACGCAAATCGCGGAGATTCAGCATATGAAGCTCGCACTCCTCAATCTTTCGAAGGTTACATTTCCATTGTGCGACACAATGATGAATATGAATAAAACAAGGGCTAGATTTCAATTTTGGCTCTGCGTCAATTTTGATCGATATTTTTAGGTATTTAGCATTGTAGGGATCGCGATTTGGAAAAAGGCCATTGACACGCTTGGTAGAATTACAGAAACGAAACTCAGTTCTGTTTTTGCCGACAAGTCGAAGCGCAAAATTACTCAACACAATTATGAGAAATGGGATAGTTGGATAGAAACTTCAATCAGCAATGAAATTTCTAATTAGCATAAAAGTTGCTAATAAAATAAAAGCACTGAGGTCAGACCAGAAATATAACTTTATTAATTATTTGACGTTATAAATGAATGGAGAATATCAGTTTGTATTTTGCAGGTAGAGATTTCTATAAGACTAATCAATAAAGCTATTCGTACGCGTTGTTATATTCTGCTACTAAATGACATTCGAAGACCTAAACTTGCATGAGCCTTCAGAACTGTTTCTCTGAACTGATGGATACATAAATTGTCGTAATTGTCTCATCTGACTGCAATTTTCTTTCACTCTTTTTATGTGGTCACAACTGAACTAATTTGTTACTAGGTTAGCAACACCTAATACATACTTGCATATATATATATATTAGTTCTCCCCGGAACTAACAAAATTTAACTAGTACCACGTAAGTATAAACAAATGTTATTGCATCGTTGAGACTGTGCAACGCGTTAGCGCATGAAACGCGAGTGCAAATAAGATTGCACTTTGACTTCGTTTAAACCGCCCGACTTTTCTATAACTTAAATTGCTACTATTCCCGCTGTGCATAACGCATTAATGCGCAAATAACACAATATTGCAATCAGGCAAACATTATATTCCACACAGTACATACGAATTGTGGTTTAATCCACGCTAGTCAGTTTTTCGTAATGATATGATACTAATAATTACAGGTCAAAACGCATCCCCAACGTGTGACTGACGGTTGTGCGGATATGTTGAGTAATTGGTTAACCGCGCTAAGATTAATCAATCTCGCAAACTTGATTTTTAAAGGATTGCTATCACCAATCTTGTAATCAGTGGTTGTTTAAATCTTCAACGTTTATAGTTATGCCGAAAATTGTAAAATTGCTATGTTTGTGAATGTATACAATTTAGGCAGTCGACAGTTCCAGTAGTAAACAATGAATACAAGACCACTATGGCTGAGAGCCGCAAATATGATTTCCTTAACTTATGCATATGAATTTCGGTTTAATCATCGTTTGTCACTTTGCCGTTTTGCTATGATGATGATGATCATGGAGTGTGGAAAAGCATCACTGTGTGCGGCTATCGTTAGTTTAGTTAAGTTGTGCAACTGGTTAGGTGCAATACGATTGATTTTTACCTCAAGAACGAAAGTCTAATTTAAAGTATTAAGTATGTTCACAAAACGGGTGTTTGGCGGGTTACCTTGGAAATGTCGATAATGTTGGTATCAAGATTGACGCAAGAATTTACTGAACTACAGTGCATTTAGAAAACAATACCATACATCCTGCTGTGCAACCTTGGTCAATTCGTTAAGTCAGCTTGTACGAACTTGAGATAAACACCAATCCCACTTTATGTAATCAGTCCCACAACATAGCGAAACGCCGGTCATTCACACGCACAGACACGTTTATTGGTCATTACCTGATCTGCGTTTTGACTAACGCAGCTTTCATTGTTCCAGTAATTTTCTTTTTTCATAATATTTCGATCTACATTACCGTAGATCTTCATCAGTTGCGTTTCACGAAAAAAAATGAAGCAAGCGCGTTATTTCCTCTAGTCCTAATATTTATATACCTCAGAATGACCTTTCATTAGATATTCGCGTGTCACATGTGTGCGTGTGTGTATGTGTGTGTGCATTTTCATAACCGTTGTTTTCATCATAACTAATTTAGACCAGAGTGGCTGAATAATAATTTATCAATTGCATGCGATAACTATTCGTTTTACACACTCAATGTAAATGACGTAACTGAGATGGGGGAGACCCATAATTCAGAAACACTCGTCATAAAAACATGCCATGAGTGATAAAACCAGAAGTCCGAAAGACTAATGCACATGTTAAATTACAATTCAAACCACTAGGTTGTACTCAAGATAGAGAAGTTAATAACAGTTATTGGCGCACGCCACGCATGTGCATGTATGTGTATGCATAACTAAAAACTTGGTTAAATTATTTTATTTTGCTACACATGTACGTACATCGAAATGAAACTGCAGTCAATAGACATTAATTTACCCTTTGCACGCGTCAGACAAAATATTACTTATAAATATTGTATTATTAGAATAATTTCAATATGTAGGGTTGAAATCACTAATTGTTTTAAAATCAAACGAATAGTTAGAGATGAAATTTTGAAGACTATATTCATAATAATTGATTTTTCATTTCTTGAATAAAAGACCACTAATTAGTCAATCTTAATCTGATGTTCTTAATCTTTTACTGGAGCTAGCTTCAGTTACCAGTTCATGCAATCGTTTTTTCCTTCCATTAACTAATGCAGTTTTCCAAATCGGACCTAAAGATTTTTCAACAGCTGTTTCATTCGTAATATTATCTCTAGATTTAATTTTTATAGATTCCCTAATCAATCTCGTCACCCTATTACGACTACATATTGCTATGCGTTTGCATTCCTCGCAGTCGATAGTATGCCCAGTCTCCACTACATGACGAGCAAGATCTGATTTAGCAATATGTCCATACTTACACGCAGTTTTATGTTCACCTCTTCTTACTTTTATTGGGCGCATGGTCTCACCAACATACTTGAGACTACAATCATTGCATGGGATCTCATACACTCCTGAAGTGTCTAAGGGTTCAATCTTTTCTTTTTGGTTAGGGAGTATAGTGCCAAGTGTAAGGGGCTGTTTTAAAACGGTCCTTATATTGTATTTTAAAGCTAATGATTTCACTTTCCTACTTAATATAGAGTCCGGTAATACCATGACCTTCCGCTCTTCCTTCTCCTTATCCGCTTTTATGTATCTCAAACTAGGATTAAATTTCTTCACCACGTCCCTCATCGTTGCACCTATTAAATGAGGAGGGTAACCATTAGTCTTGAATATATCGCGTAGTCTACCTAATTCTAACTTCCTATGCTTTATATCTGTTAACTTGAGACTTCTTAATGTTAATGACTTTAAGATACCGACTTTCATACGATACGGGTGATTGGACTTGAAATTAAGAAGGATTCCTGAATAAGTATCCTTCCTATAAATATCTCTTCCCAATTTCTGACCATTTCTAATTAATTTGACATCCAAAAATGGTAATTCGCCTGATAATTCCCTTTCTAAGGTAAATTGTAGTTCGCTCATTCGATTAGCTAAATTTAAGAAATTTACCAATTCATTATCACCATGGTTCCAGATCAGTAATATATCATCCAAGAAACGTAGGTACACTTTTGGTTTCAATGGAGTCTTATCCAACAGATTATTTTCCAAATAATGCATAAAGATATTAGCTATTGGGACCGACAAAGGTTGTCCCATTGGAACGCCTCTAATTTGTTTATAAAATTCCTTCCGAAATTTAAAATAAGTGGAGGACATACAAATACACATCATCTCCATGACGTGTCCTAACGTCATTTTGCTTCCTTCTAATATTAATGGGTGATCAACTACGAAACGTCTAAAACAATCCAGAGCCTCAGGTACCGGTATATTTCTGTACATAGATACTACATCTAAGCTTACTAATCTATCTTTTTCATCTAGTACACATTTATCAACAAATTCAAACAAATTATATGAATTAAGCAAGGTATGTTCTAAGAAATAGGAATATTTTCTTATTCTATGGCACAAAAACTTTGAAATTTTATATGTTGGGGAGTGTTGTACATTCACTATAATTCTTAAAGGATTACCCGGCTTATGCACTTTAACTAAACCATAAACTCTGGGTGCAACCGTATCTCTTTGAATGAGAGTTTTACCATGCGTCGAATCCAATTCCTCATTAGCAATCATATTATTGATTAATAATTTTACGTTTATTGGTCAGTTGTGGTGACCTTGTGGAGAAAACGCAAAAAATAAAACGAAAGTATTTGCATGCTATAACCAGACCATTGCGTGCCTTGCGTAAACGCAGTTGCTCCGTAAACGTCCACCTAGATAGTGTGCCCTATTTAAATTCATAATCATGCTCAAACGTATAATATATGTGAAATTGTGCCTGTCACAAGTGACAAGAGTTTCAAGTCAATAAGCAGAAAATCCATTTAATCCATGAATATAGCTTAGACGTGTATTACTGAACACCTGACACATGTTCACTCACACATTTATACGAAAATATATTACTAATTTGCCTTAAGCGTCTGTATTGGTGGTGAGATGTGCAGTGCGTACTGCTCATTATGTTTCGACCATTCGATTCATCTTCCGTTATTCAATGGTGTTTTAACAGTCCTAAATACTTTGTTTGCTTCAATGTAGGCTTAAAATATGTTATTGTTAATTTCACAACATCTGACTGATTAGTTAACCCTTTAGAGCTTAAGCAACATTTAATTTTCTAAAACCGACATCCGAGAAAATTAAAAATATATATAGTTTTACATCGTGATATGATGACTCGGAAATGTAATATTACATTTGACCGACGGTGGTTTTACTATGCTGTGCCACTAGTCGAATTAATTTCGATTGACTTTCAAATCACTCTCGTAAAGTAGATTTTAATAAATTTTTATCTCCAACTGCTAATTTGTGATTACTTAATCGATTAACCTATTCAAGTGCTGTGGAGCAAATTGTCAATCTCTTCTTTTACGTTTAAATTTTTGTATATTGGCTCAAACTGAGGGTTAAATTCGCATGTCGTTGTTCACAGAGTTACTGTAACTGATTACCTGATCTTGGTTGTGAATAACACAGGCTGAATTCCAGTTCTTTTGTTCTCTCAAGTTATTTCGAAAGCTTTTGGCGGCTGCGATTTTTTGTTCGCTCATCATCACAAGTTATATTAAACAAACTAATGATAATCGCTTTATTTAGTAGGTTTCTAAGCTGAACATTTTCCTAAATTTATACATTGGAATAGTAATTTATTTACATCGAAAAGTGAAATAACAAATAACAGAAATACTTGCTGGGCTTGGTTTGTACAATTTATCCTATCCTATGTAGTAATAGCTGTAAACCTAATTAGAGGAATGCAGAATAGGTTGAATGCACACATGTGTGAATAAATGTATCTTTCTTGAAATCTAGTTAGTGTACTCGAGATAAACTGCAATCCTATTTCAAGTCTTGACATGGTGATTGTCAAATTGTTTGTGAGATGAGCTTTCTGTTGTAAAGGACTTCCGAAACCGGAAGTGAAATATCCGAAATCAAATTGAAGACATTGGATGCAAACACCTTGTTGGATAAAACAAAAAAAATACAATCCGATTTCCTTTAACAGTCAGGTAGACAGTGGATGCAAACAAATCGTGTCGTACAACAAGGAACAGGTAATTTATCTATTCCCTGTCGTGCAACATGTTTCTTTTAATCCTTTAACAGTCACAAAAAATAGAAAAACTACCATCAGTTTACACGTATTGATGCGTTTCGAACTTCCATTGCATCAGTGGAGTAGTACGGTAAACTGACTAATACGGATCATTCCGTAATGCATATATGACATAAGCAAACTTAAATCACTGCCTCTTATCCATAATAGTCACGCATACCTTTTACCTGGGTGGAAACGCCAGAAAAAGAATATTTATTTTGAGTAATGGGCATAGAATTTTGTCATCTTTCGCCACATGTATGTCAGTTATTCAATTGCGCAAACATGGATTGCACATTTTGTGATAACAACTCATAAAGTCAAGTTTGCCTACGCGGGATAAGCACCAATCACATCTCATTCATCGAGTAGCACAATTCCAAGTAGTTTTCCTCGAAATGGTCTTCACTGCTAATGGGCACGACAGGTAGCATGGTTACTTTGAAAGTAAAGTTATATGTTAACGTAAAACAATTTATAACTCGATGACGAGGGTTACAATGTTCACAGTTGCGTAAGTGCTATCTGTCAAATTGAACTTTTGTCCTGCTAGCTTATTGTTACACAACGGTGTTCTACTGAATGATGATGATGAATCGGAGTTAATTTAATGTTAGTTCTGGATAGATTAACCCATTCGCCGAGCGAGCCACAATGATAGAAACAAATAAGTGTAATGAAGTTTATCACCAAAGGGACAAAAACGTCAAAACGTCTCGTATCAGTGCGTGAATGCCGTATGCGCGTTTTCACATAAATCTAAGGCTATCCATACAAACGCGCATAATTTTACAAAGTTATTCTGACTGACTCACTAACAGACAAAGCACACGCGCATAAAAAATGCAAATAAATAAAAAATTACAAACATTAGGGTTAGTAAATATGAGCATTATAACTCTGGATAATTAAAAAAAAACTATCACCAGAGCAACAAGATGCCATTGAAAATAAAACAGAATAAATCATATTTAAGCAAAGCATTAGCAACTGTTGTAATCCACTATAGAGAAACATGTCCTAATAAGAATAATGACCTTTCATGTTTGTCTCCAATGTAACATGAAAAATTTCACTTTGAAGCATTCGTGCATCCAATTAAATTTAAAATAAAAATTCAGTATCAATCAATCAATCAATCAATCAATCAATCAATCAATCAATCAATCAATCAATCAATCAATCAATCAATCAATCAATCAATCAATCACATCAATCAATCAATCAATCAATCCAATCAATCAATCAATCAATCAATCAATCAATCAATCAATCAATCAATCAATCAATCAATCAATCAATCAATCAATCAATCAATCAATCAATCAATCAATCAATCAATCAATCAATCAATCAATCAATCAATCATTCAATCAATCATTCAATCAATCAATCAATCATTCAATCAATCAATCAATCAATCAATGAATAAATAAATAAATAAATAAATCAATCAATCAATCGATCAACCAACCAATCAATCAATCAATCAATCAATCAATCAGTCAATCAATCATTTAATCGATCAATCAATAAATCAATCAATTTATCTATCTATCTATCAACCAATCAATCATTCAATCAATAAATCACTCATTGGATCAATCAGTCCATGAATGAATGAAACAATCATTCAATATATCCATAAATAAATCAACCCAATGTCCTATCAATATTTAATCAAATCAGTCAATTAATCAAACAGTCAATTGACCTCTTGGTTAATCAGTTAATCCATCAAACAGACATTCAATCTTTTAATCTTTATATCTATTAAATACTCTATGCATTTTTTCATCTGCTTAACTAACAATCTTTTCATTTTCTATCCCTCAATCTATATATATATATATATATATATATGTATATCTGTCTATCCATCTGTATATATGTCTGTTTGCGTTGCTCTCTCCGTCCATCATCAATTTATTATCTGCCTATATCTATGTATAATTATCTGTATACATATCTATAGGTATATCCGTAGGCCTACATAAATTTTTACCAGTATTAACTAAGCATCAGGTAGCAAAAACATTCATTTTGTAGACCGGTTTCGTCCTTATTGAGAACTTTTCAAGAACTTTTCGTTATTTTGCGCGGACGGTAATCAAACCCTTGCACCTATGATTCGGAGTTTGAAACATTATTCACCTTGCCATACGTGTAGCGTACCAAACGCCATTTAAACTCATATACCGACTTTTTTAGTTATCATTTCCTCCAGATGGAACATATTTGGACCAAAAATTCCATCTAGATGTTCTCAAAACGTCAATATGGAACAGGTTTAATGCAACCTCGGGAAATGATATTGAATTAAAGATTTATGCGTTTTAACAATCATTGGTTCTGCAGGCGGTGATAAAATTTATTTAAATCAAGGTTGCGAGCTTCATATACACTAAAATCCCAATAACTAATACCATTGTCACTGTACTCTAAGCATTTTATAGTGTCGAAGAAGAAATTCATCAAATACTGTCCAAAATATGTCATGGACAAGTCTCGAACCTGGGCACGACTGTTTCGCAGTTTTTGACTTTAATCGCCGAGCTAACTTACCGTAAGCTATAAACTTCTCAGTCATATCATCATCATCATCATCATCATCATCATCATCATCATCATCATGTCCAGCCACACAAAAGTCAAAAGTGACTAATGTTTCACTCCCATATGAAAAATGTATATAAATGAACACATAAATAATATTTTAGACAAATTCTTTGAGAGATTTACGAGAGAGAGAGAGATAGAGACAGACAGAGAGAAGGAATACCTAGCTATTATGAGTAAATTTATCAGGATAACTCACAAAAATGAGGCAAACCAAACCTCTCCACAACACCATTATGGCCAAGTTAACATTCGGGCAAGGCAACATCAGCAATACAGCTTCCCTGCGGATTTCACTGTATCACGTCATAAACAAACCAAACCTCGCAGCTAACTTTGCCCTACTAAGAAAAGAAAGTCACAAAGATGATTCTACTAGAAATCTTCGACAAGATCGTCACTGAGCTCGATTCGATGCCATATCGTTAAGGGTTTCTAACTAAGAACTATGATACGTCCGAGGACCCATCCTGGCAGACGAGTGGGTCCTATACTTCCCAATTTGGATGTAAGTGACTTCAAGTGTTTCTGCCATGTCAAAATCTGCCCACCTTGTTTCTTACGCCAATCTGGTGCTGGATGAGAGAACACAGTTCTACTGGGCAATCGAAATGAGAGCATACGCAAAACGTGACCGAGCCAACGAAGTTGATGGAGCATTATTTTTTTCTAGCTAATGTTTCTTGGTTAGTCTTTCCTTCAGGTTGATCTTCGCAGCCTGTTCTGTCATCTTCTATATATCATATTTTCACGTGTAAACTTGTTCTGACTTTAATAGTCAAACTGGTAATGAATATTTTATTTCATTTTTTAATGTTCTAACTAGCCTAACTTCTTTCCAAGTCTTGTCGCGTTGACAAATTTTGCGCATATTAGGCAACTGCGCTGAATAACTACGTGTCATAGCAACAGATTATTGTTTACGTCTTTTGTTTTAGAATGCACTAAAAATTCACTCTTCACTTAAATTGAAGTGTCTTAGAATCTAACGATTTCTCGATGTTTATTCATTGAAATAGAATGTGTGCTTAAACCACACCATAATAGATTTTATTATCTCAATGACTTTTTATAGAATATTTACTTTTTCGTACGCCGAAAAGTTATTCAAATTTATGCAGTTAAGTTTGTATAAGTTAACTCGTATATTTTTATATAAATGCATCATTCACAAAGGAAAGAAATTTGATTTGTACTCATCAGATGAAACGTCTGCTATCATCGAAAGTAAATTTTCAAACAAGACTTTCTGGAGTATAGACATTATCTTGTTGTTGCGAATAATTTTATGGCTTAACACATAATGATATTACTTAGTTGGATGAATTAAGTGCAACAATTCTATTCCAATTTGGGAATGATGTGCAAACATGTTTGAGTTAAATTTAGACGGACGTATGCGTTTCTGAATAATACAATTACACAATAATTGATTGCGCGGGTGGTGGTAACAAATTCTTTAAATCAAGTTTGCGAGCTTGAAGTAAACACCAATCCCATTGTATTTAACCAGTCGTCGAACAACATAACAAAACTACCGCCAGCTGCAACACACTGACGCGTTTCTACCTCCCATGATCATCATCAGAGTACGACGGCAAACTGACTAGCGAGGATCAAACCACATTGAATATATATGCAAATCAAATTTAGATATGCAGCTCTCACCTCTAGCAGTCTCGTATACATTGAACTTGACTGGAAATGTCGGCTGCACAATTTCAAAGCAAACAAAAAAAAAAAAAAAAAAAAAAAAAAAAAAAAAAAAAAAAAAAAAAAAAAAAAAAAAAAAAAAAAAAAAAAAAAAAAAAAAAAAAAAAAAAAAAAAAAAAATAAAAGTCAAAGTAGACTTCAAACTATAGAATTGTACTAAGAATGTGGCTTTCTTGTCCGCATTTGTGGATGGATGCGCATTTCGTTAACAATCGGCTACTAATTTACTATCCCGTAAGACATAAATGGACGAACAACTGCTAGAATAAACGATGATGCTTGCCTCGTATTGGTTGTGGCTGAGCCTTTTAATTTTATTTCAGTTAGTTGCCATCGAAAAAATGGTAATAACTTCTTAAACACCGCCCAACGTTGAAAATTTAATTGCTTTGGCAACGGGTGCTGAGTAGTAGAATTTTAGATTTTATTGCGTTCACTATCCAATTAGGCGGTCGTCACGAGCTGTATCTTGTGACTTTTGCAAGTAATCAATCTTCAAATGGCTCTTCGGGTTTTTGCAGTCATGCGTATGCCTGGCATCATTGGATTTTCTTTATAATATAAAATTAAAAAATCATTCATTGCACTTACGGCGATAGGAAATTTTTAAATCAAGATTGCATGCTTGAAATAACCACCAATTCCCTGGTATTTAACCAGTTGCATAACATAGCAAAACTATCGTCATTTATACTTACTGACGCGTTTCAATCTTCCGTGATCATCATCAGTGTACGACGGCAAACTGACTAGCGAGGATCAAACCGCAGTGCATATATATGGAAAGCAAAATCAGATATGCGGCTCTCACCTCTAGTAGTCTCGCATGCATTTTACTTGACTGGAAATTTCGGCTGCACAATTTTTTATGCAGTCACGAACATTAACCATCTGCATCTTTCACGAAATTTATATAAATTATACAATTTATATGCAGTCACGAAGATTAGCTGTTTTTATCTTTTGCCTTATATATATATATATATATATATATATATATATATATATATATATATAGACAATACAATTAAACAATAATTGATTGGTGATATACAATAGGATTGGTGCTTACTTCAAGCTCGCAAACTTGATTTAAAGAAATGAAATGTGTATCAGAAACTCTTAAACTTCATTTTAAGTAATTCCTTACAATAGTTCGCCTTGGTGTTTTACTCAATCAATTTGGTATAATTTAATTTTCCCCAGAAGATTCTATTCCTTTCTTGCAAGATTTTGCATACTCGATCCTTCGTAACTATACTATGTCCCATCGTCAGGTAGGCGAAAAAACAATATTAGTGACCATATATGTATTAGGATTTTTTGCACACTTAGTAACAGTTTGGCTTAAATAGGAGCAATAGGATATACGACTGTCAGCATAAGTAGGAAGTATAAACTCATTTTCACCTGTGTGTTGTGTCTACTGTCGAATCATCAGTAGGAATCGGTACTATGCCCTATACTCACGATATGTTTACTTAATAGTTGTGCGACTATTTTAAGGTGAAATCTCATGTGTTTTACATTACGGCAGAAATAAACCCAACTACATATACGGTAAAAAAATAATTGATTGCGCGGGTGGTGGTAACAATTCATTAAATCAAGTTTGCGAGCTTGAAGTAAACACCAATCCAATTGTTTTTAACCAGTCGTCGAACAACATAACAAAACTACCGCCAGCCGCAACGCACTGACGCGTTTCGACCTTCCATAATCGTCATCAGAGTACGACGGCAAACTGACTGAATATATATGGAAATCAAATTTAGATAGGCGGCTCTCACCTCTAGCAGTCTCGAATACATTGAACTTGACTGGAAATGTCGGCTGCACAATATACGGTCGTTGCCAAAGAAATTCAGAGATAGCTCACTTAATGTAATATGCATCAAACCTTTAAAGTGCACCAACAACATGACTTTATATATAGCATAGTATTAACTGAAGATGAGAGTAATAACCACTTTGAACACACACGCCACTCCAGCTGATTCTTATGCATTGGGTTCGATCGACATCATTTATTGGCGATCATGACATCATTCAATGTAGTACATATTAGTTATGCATTCCAAATGCTTTTGGTCTAATTTAAACTAATTTGTTCCCAGATACGCATTACCTAATAAATTTCTGTGTATATACTAACCTTCTTCAACCAAGGCCATAAAACAGTTAAAGCGAGCTTTTTTCAGTGCAGAATTTGCAGAAACTTAACATGGAATGCATTTATGCAGATTGTCATTTTATTTACCCTTCTTTATTGTTTTGACCGCGTAGTATTCAGATCAATATTCTTAGCTAACCTTTATTTTAAATCAAGTTTGCTATCTTTATATATATATATATATATATATATATATATATATATATATATATATACATATATATATAATTCACATTGAATTTAACTAGTCGCATAACAGAGAAAACCTATCGTCAACCATACGTGCTGGCCCGTTTCGACCTTCCGTGATCATCATCTGAGTACGACTGATCAAATCGCAATGCATGTATTATTTGTAGAAAATAAGATATGCATCTCTGACCTTTTGCATTCTCGCATTAATTTTATTTGACGTGAAATCTGGGCTGTGCAGATTTCCCAACATGCATATGAGTAATACAATTAAAAAATCACTGATTGTGCGGGTGTCGGTAACTAGTTTTAAATCATATTTGCGAGAACGTGATAAGGTCGAAGATCATTGTCGCAAAGAAGAGCGAAGTCCTCAAGAACGTAGTTAATTCTTCTTTATTTGGTCTTTTTTATTTTCACAATCTCGATCGTCTAAAGTGGATTTGCATTCATCTAATAATGTGGCATGACGTGCCATGTAACGAGGTTTTTGCTATATGTGTTGCCAGTACAAACTAGATATTGCATCTGGTATTAAATGTCATTTAATCAGTTGTAGAATATCGTCCATGTTGGGAACACATTTGTTGAGACACATTTGCTTCAATTGCACCACTAAAGTTGCGCACTACATACAATTATCAGTTGTATTGGAACTTATGCTTTTGACCAGTTTTTCATTGATGTAGAGCGTATCTGACGTCGCTTTAGACCTAATGTTTCAATAAGAATTAAACCGGTCTACTTGATGAATTAAATTTTATCACGTATGCAATTTTACGTCTGCACTGACAACAGGTAAATAATAAAATCCTGTCATAAACGTGTATGCCTATTCAGATTTCCCGGGTGGCATTGTGTTTTTCTAGAATAACAAATCCAAGGTGAACAATTGGTACTGTGGGTCAAAGTCGATTATAAACAGGCTGAACTTGAAGGAAAGACTGGCCAAAATATAAAGTTATATTTGACTAAAAGTTGCATGCGTTGCGTGGAATTGTTGGCGCAGTGGATAGGTAAATGTTCCACTGTTCGAGTCCCAACCCGGCAATTTCGGCAAGTAGATGTGAAGTTCTCTAGAATAACGTAACCGATCTACCGGATGAATAGCATTTGCAACCGTATGCAACTTTAAGTTCATATTCTCAATATATATATATATATATATATATGCTATATATAGCAGCTGCCACATGCTTAGCCTTTATGGATAAACAAATTGCAGCCGGATTTATTTAAGCAGAAGAAGCACGTACAAGCATTGAGCTTCAATTGGATGTGACGCACGCAATTTGATGGGTTTCTATTTTTCACACTCTTTTTGTTCACATATTTCTATCTTGTTTTGCTTTCCAATTTATATATAAAAATATGTTCATGAGTAGATATTTGAGAAGACCATGAGAAAGAAAATTTTCTTATATCTGATAAAATTTCTTTTTGTTTTTGCACACAGGAAGGGAACAATGAATATATATATATATATATATATATATATATATATATATATATATATATATATATAGACAATACATATAAAAATAATTGGTTGCGCGAGCTTGAAGTAAACACCATTCCCATTGTATTTAACTAGTCGTCGAACAACATAATAAAACTACCACCAGTCGCTAGTCAGTTTGTCGTCGTACTCTGATGATTATCATGGAAGGTCAAAACGCGTCAGTGCGTTGCG
>JAQBSW010001779.1:95000-121911 GCA_029291075.1 Eudiplozoon nipponicum
TTTTCAACGATATTTAGAACATTTACGTTACGATTCTTCCAAAAAACATTATTGAGAACATGTCCTGTGACATTTTGATCTATAAAGGGATTAAGACTTCAGAAGTTTACAGCTCTGCTTCAAATGTTGGAAATTTAATTAAATTGCGACTAAAACATTGTCGCAAGATTTAATAATTGTTTACATATAGCGACTGGTTAATATATTAAAGATCTTTTCATTAAGAAAGAGATGAACAGAATTTGGTTTAATCTCAACCAATGGAAAATTAAACCACTGTTATAATGAATTAAAGATTAATTATGAAAACGATGCAATTAAATTATTGCTGGTTTCTCCACATGCATAGAATTTGATAAAACAGATGGAAGAACGGAACGCGTCCGCTTTTTGACTGACGATAATTATATTATGTTTTACGACGGGTTAAATTAAATGGGATTTCAAGTTTGCAATCTTCACTTAAAGAATTTTATTGGACCTGTTTAACGGAAAATGAAAAGGCCACGGCGACAAATGCCTGTAAATCCGAACCTTTTTTTTACACTTTGCACTGTATTTTCTAAAATTATTTTGGCATTTTGTTATTTTTATTAAAACATGACAGAAAATAGAATTGTAAAGGCACATTTCGCTGAATATCTATTCTTAAAAAAAAATCGTTCTAAATTTGATTTCCATGTATATTCAATGTGGTTTGATCCTCGCTAGTCAGTTTGTCGTCGTACTCTGATGATGATCAAGGAAGGTCGAAACGCGTCAGTGCGTTGCGACTGACGGTAGTTTTGTTATGTTTTTTGACGACTGGATAAATAAAATGGGATTGGTGTTTACTTCAAGCTCGCAAACTTGATTTAAATAATTTCTACCACCATCCGCGCAATCAATTATTGTGTAATTGTATTGTCTATATATATGTGTGTGGCGAAAGCTACAAACAGCTAATGTTCGTGACTGCATAGAAATTGTGCAGCCGACATTTCCAGTCAAGCTCAATGTATGCGAGACTGCCAGAGGTGAGAGCCGCATATCTAAATTTGATTTCCATATATATTCAATGCGGTTTGATCCTCGATAGTCATTTTGCCGTCGTACTCTGATGATGATCATGGAAGGTCGAAACGCGTCAGTGCGTTGCGGCTGGCGGTAGTTTTGTTATGTTGTTCGACGACTGGTTGAATACAATTGGATTGGTGTTTACTTCAAGCTCGCAAACTTGATTTAAATAATTTTTACCACCATCCGCGCAATCAATTATTGTGTATATCGTTCTTATTTTGTAGGCATAATGCCATGGCAAACTCTCAACTCATAAAAATAATATATTATGCAATAATTGGTCAATGAGTACTGGCATAATATTTAATCATTAAAAAATTCAGATGTTAACCCTACGTAAATCAGTGAATACATTACAATCGAAATTTTTTGTTTTAATCCTTATTCGATGGGACAAATTTTGTGGGACTTTTAAATTTTATACTTTTGCAATGGTAATTTATTACCGACTATAACTAATAATAGTGTCTAACAATTTAGAAGAACGGATAGAATGGTTGAAAAATTACCAATTCGTTAAAAATGCTAATGAAACGAATTATTTGGCTCAATTAAAAATATTACGATTTGTCAATTATTGAAATTTAATTAATGAGTTATTTTATGTCAATGTATCCGCTAGTATGAGTGAATCGCTAAACGCATGGTCCCAACTGTTCATTGTAAATTGTCAACTATACAGAAAAAATGGTCTAAAAATCGGTTCGGCTTTGGTACTAATTGTGGCTTATGTGTACATGTGCACGTTGGACAGGAAGAACTGAATAATATTTCTTGAAGGAGTTGCATTGATGCGCACCTGGAATAATTGTAATTACCTGATCTGCGTTTTGACTAACGCAGCTTTCATTGTTCCAGTAATTTTCTTTCATCAAAATATTTCGGCCTTGCTTATCGTAGGCCTTCATCAGTTGCATTTCACGAAACAAATGAAGCAAGTTGCGCAATATGTCGCTGTTAAAGATAATAATGATGCCATTTACGCAGCAATTTTTACCTTATTTTAGTGCTAATCCGATGGAATACTTGCTGCCAAGCTGATCCAATGTTTTTTGACACTGATCTAATATGTTTAGGTGCTCAACTGGATGCGGTTATTTACAATTATTCAAAGTCAAACTTGACACAACATCAGATAGAAAAAATGTACATAAGAGCAAAATTATGCATCATTAATCCAGACCGGAACCGAAAGCTTCTACAACGACGGAACAAGAAGCATTACCCCAAAAGCATTCAATAGACTAGCAATCAATACCAAGAAATTTACTACATTAGAACAAAACATAAGGAGTTTCAAAGACAGCCAAATCATTACGAAAAAGCAAAGATAAACTAAGAAAACTACAATCAGACAAATCTATATGACTTAACATAACCAAGAAATTATAAAGAATTGTTATATTTGAAGACGGTGCTCATAGTATGTCCATGAACAAGATCATAAATAATCGATCGAAATTCAAACCAACCAAAAGACCCAAAGATAACTCAACAAATATGAAATCAAGAATAAATTTTATTTTGAAAAATATGGAGAAACACGTTTGATTATCAATGGCCGTTTCCGAAACCACAAAACTGTACGGTAAACCAAAAACTCGTAAAATCATAATAACTACAGGGGCTCTCCAAATGTTACATATTACGCCAAAGGTCAACGTACTGCGACATAAACCAGCTGTGTTTATGAATAATTTTTAATTAAGCCATTATTATACAATTATAATTCTAATTGAGAATTAAATCATATTTGATATTGCATATTTATTATGAATCAGGTATGTCAATAAAGTTAAAACATAACGTTATCTTTTCGCCAGAACTAAACTCAGTTGTAATATCTGGTACTTCATAAAGTTTTATCCAACTTTCTGCTCCTTGCATTAACAGTTTACTAAATAAGGTTCAATATTTTACAATCCAGTTGAATTATGGCGAAAAGAAAATAGTCTAGTTCAACTGTGTTGTACATTTTTGCTTTATAATAAATGTATAGTTTTTCACATGATTAATTTCTCAATTAAAATTATAAATCAACTTAATTTCTCTGCAAACTACTTTGACCAATATATGAACACAACCTCCCTAAATGTCTCTTTCAGACTAGCAGCAAAACTGAAGTTAAAAATAACCCAATAAAAGGTGATCTCATTTTAGATTTCATCAAATTTACGAACATTCCATTCCCAAACTGTCATTGCATAGTAGGTACCACGCTATCTGGGGATGTGGTATTGAATTGAACATTTATATAATTAAATGAACATTAGTTGTGCCGGCGGTGATAATAAATACTTTAATAAATGTTGGGATCATGATATAAACACCTTAAGTATTATGTACATACATTCGTCATGGAATGTGGTACCTGTACTATAATGACAGATAGTTTGAACTTTATGTCTAAAGTATGCCATATAGTATCCACCTAAAGGAATGACTATCCAAGAAACATTACTTACTTTACTTTACTTTACTGCGGCTGACTCCTATTGGAGGATAAGCCGGCTCCGTCAAGAAACATTAGTTAGTATATAACTGAAAATTGTGTATAGTGTGCGGCAGGGTTTCTCAGTAGTTAGAGCACCAGATTCCGGCGGCAAATTCTGGAGAGTACGTGATGAGTTCCCAATAAGGACGAAGCCGGTCTACTGGATAAATTGCCTTTTCTACACTATACAATGCTTGGTTTAAGCTGACAAGCCTTGTACATAATGGGTCAGTTATTTATATCAAGATCAGAACCTAGACTAAATTAATTGTTATCACCGCCCGCGCAACCAATTTTTATTTAATCATATAGTGCATACTTTGCAGAAGGTATGCAATTGATCTACCATTGTCAATTAAAGACGCAGCCGACTAAGTCAAAATCATTGAACAAAACAATGAAGCCGGTCCAGACATCAAATTCACTCTCGAAGTAGAGGAAGACAACACTTCTCCATTATCGGACATCCGACTTACTCTAGAAAACAATAATTATTTGACATTGGCAACACAAAAATAACCCAGTTTCACAGGTGAATACATTCATCACAACATTAGTGTGCTCTGAACACAAGATCGAGAAATGGCTAAACCGTTTGAGGAAACTTAATAATGACATACTACCCAGGGTGGTCCATAGATTTAAATATCAGAACATGTGCAATTCGTACTAAATAGTACTCAAAAAAAATTATTTCCCGAACTTGCCATTTAGAGTCGGCCTACCAGCCTCAATAATTGAACAGCGGTTAAATCGGATCACTTAGGAAAATTTATCTAGTGCCAAAAACAACATCATCAACAGCACACAGATAATCATGGGGTTAGGTGTCAAGAACTAATTGCCAATCATCTTCGACTCCTTCATAGTGTAAAAATATTCATGTATGCGCTGTACCAAAAATCATGGACGTATGAAAAAGACATTTATTAACAGAATACAACATTTACCACATAACCATATTTTGTTCAAGAAAGAAAAAAACTGGCACAATTACTGCGTTAGTCAAAACGCAGATCAGGTTATTCAACATAACTTGATAGAAAAAATCCAGAGACAGCTATAATAATTAGCTATGTCAGAGCATAAGTTCGACCAGGGGCACAAAAATCATTTAACGAATTTCATAGTTCTACACGAAGCAAAGTCCATAAATTACTATATATATATATATATATACCATATATATATACTATATATATATATATATATATATAAACACAAACACCTAAACACAATCAGCCAAATCGAAATGATAAACAAATAGATTTGCCACCAGCATTATCAATTGAAAGCAGAATGCATATATATATATATATATATATATATATATATATATATATATATAAAGCTCTTTATATAAATATGCCAGCCTAAATTCAAAGTTACACCAGCATGATATTTAATCGACTACCTATGAATTACAATCCAACACAAATGTAATAGCATCCGGGCTATCCCTATCACTCATTGGACCAGCATCAACAAACATTCAGTTCAATTTATGTTGTTTCCGCACTAGTTTATAGCGGGACAATTGATATCACTCATAGGTTAGTAAATTCTTGATTCCTTTACATTTCAATGTGCACAGCTTGTCTTTTGCATTGATTGATGGGTTTAGACTAGTTCCATCCCTCTGAAGCCGTCCAAAAATAGTACAAAAATTATGTCAAACCAGGTTTTTCCGAATTATTCCAAAATTGTCGTAACTTCATTTCCAGTCCATCCTCAGGATTGACAATATACTAACAGAGGAAAAATCAACTTTTGTCAAATGTGATATCGTCATTCAAGACAGACCCATCTACATTTATTTTACTTCCTAAAGTATTTTTGTCTGTCCTAATATCCGGCCTTAATAGCTATTAACTTATACTAACATATATACACGCAAGTATGATTAACCACAAACTGAATTAAAAAGAGCTGCAAAATGGCATCAGTATCATAATTAACAGTTGCATAAATTTCTCGAGATAAGAATTCAATACTGCAATCTGCACACCCTGCGTTGGTACTAGAGGACCAAAATGATACTTATGCACAAAACGATATGAAAGAGAACACACAGAGAAAAACATGTGCACATGCAATAGCCAACATAGCAAAAGCATGGACAAGACTCAGTCCACTCATACAAGAACAACTAGATCTCAAACATCACTGTAATAAAATAAGAATAAACATTAAACGCATAGAGGCACATACGCATGCACATTCACTAACAAACTCGCAATGAGCCACCAACAAGAAATAGATGCAAACTTAAAATCAGATTATTTCTCATCAATTTAATCAAATGAAAACCCAGAATATGTATAAACGTTTCCTCTTCATAAAAATGAATTACTGGGTAACATTAAAAGGTTATGGACATTATAAATAAGTATATATATATGTGAAAGATGAGTTCTACGACCAATTGCAAGAGACCATCAACGGAATTTCCAGAGGCGACATACTGTTTGTTGCTGGTGACTGGAACGCACGAACAGGACCTTCTGACTCATCCACCAGACACATACTGGGAAAGTTTAGTCTAGGTCAACGCTGCGAAAACGGAGCACGACTTATCAGCTTTGCAGATGTCAACCATATGTGTGTTACCAAAACGCGTTTCAACACCCTCGGAAGCATTTGCTTACCTGGTATTCAAACGATGGCCACACAGCCAATCAGATCGACTACATTCTGGTACGGTCGCGTTGGATGTCTTCTGTCGAAGATTGCAGGTCATACCGAGGAGCTGAAACTGGTAGCCGAGGAGGGTCCGACCACACTCTAGTACGTGCCAAATTGAGGCTTCATCTCAAGTCCCGACGGCGCCGTCAACCTACGAAACGCCTGAATGTTGCTGCCCTAACGGACCCATCCCGTTGTACAGCGCTATCTGCCTCAATCACTGCAAAGTTGACTGCCGCTGACGGTGGAACTCATGCCGTAGATAAAACCAATGTGGAGCATCAATGGAATAACTTGAAACTCTCTACTCAGCAAGCTGCGCTTGAAACGCTCGGAACCATCAAAAGTCACCATAAAGACTGGATCTCTGAACGCACGATGCGGGCGTCACAAAAAACAAGAGATTCCCGGATGAATAACGCGCCTAATTATCGCCACCTGAGACGTGTAACCACGAGGTCTGCTCGGGCTGACCGTAAGCAGTACTGGGATGAAATGGCTTCCGCCATGGAATCGGCTGCAAACCTCGGTGATTTCGGGGGTCTCTTCCGTCTTATACGTAAAGCATCCGGTAAGCGCAATGCAGAGACAATTCTACGCAGCGCAACAGGAGACCTGATTTCTGATGTCAATGGCAAAATCGCAAGATGGGTTGAACATTTTTCGCAGTTATTGAACCGACCATACGGTGGCCGCTCCCCACCGCAACCACCTGCAACATCTACACCCAGCTACGATGTGGACTGCTCTTCCCCAACTGAGATTGAGATCGCTACGACCATCCAGCGCATGAAGAACAAGAAATACCCCGGTGAAGATGGAATTCCTGCAGAGATCTACAAGGCCTGTATAGGCGCACTACTGCCATCAATCCATCGACTGTTCTCTTTTCTATCTGGGAACAGGAAGCATGCCCGTCAGACTTCGGAATGTCAATCCTGCTACCGTTTCCCAAAAAAGGTGATAGATCAAGGTGCGAAAACTACCGTGGTATCAGTCTTCTCAACACCGCATCCAAGCTGTTGGCGTCGATTCTATTGAACCACTTCTGTAATGAGCGGCATGTCCGTACCCGTCCCAATCAGGGTGGATTCCGCCCAGGCAAAGGCTGTGTTGATCAGATCTTTACATTACGGCGAGTTTTGGAACATCGCAACCAATTTCAACAACCAACCGTCGCTTGTTTTATTGACTTCCGAGCTGCTTTTGACTCTGTTGATCGCGACTCCCTATGGAACATCATGCTGCTCGACGGAATGCCCTTAAAACTCGTCAATCTGATCAAGGCCTACTATGCAGCCACCAAAGCCAGAGTACGTGTTTACGGAGAAGAATCGGATGAATTCAGTCTGCACACAGAGGTTCGACAAGGATGTCCCTTGTCACCCATATTGTTCAATTATGCGGTTGACTGGATTCTGAGCAACGCGCTAACTGAGTTCCGAGGCGTTCAAGTATCAAATAACCTATGGCTGACGGATGTTGATTACGCAGACGATGTTGTTCTCCTTGCTGACAGCTTTGGGAGCATGCAAGCCGTTTTGGATCAAGTGGCCCAGTTTTCATCAGCCGTTGGTCTGGAAATCAATGCCGACAAAACGAAAGCCTTCGCCATCGGTGTATCTTCATCTGATGAGCAGCTCACGGTGTACGACAGCCCAATCGAAACAGTCGACGATTTTACGTACCTTGGCTCAAAAATACTTCCAACTGGTCAAGCAAAGAATGAAGTCCGAACACGCATCGACCGTGCCAGACTTGCTTTCTTACAATTGAAGAACTCACTTTGGAGAAGAAGTGAAATCAGCCTCAAAACGAAAATCCGAGTCTACCAGGCTACTGTTCGCCCTGTGCTACTGTATGGCTGTGAGACTTGGCCATTACGTTCTGAGGACTCCAAAAAGCTCGAAGTATTCGACCATTGGTGCCTTAGGTACATCACAAAGACAAAATGGATGGACCGAGTGTCGAACGCATCTGTTCGTCACCAATGCGGTGACATCATGCAACTATCCGTCTGGATCCAACATCGTCGACTTCAATGGTTCGGGCACGTACTACGCAAACCCGAAGACGAAATGGTACGGCAGGTGATGAACCCAGGTCAATGTGCAAACTGGCGCCGCCGCCGAGGCGGACAACTGAAGACATGGCTTGCAACAATCAAATCGGACATGGAACTCCTAGGTTTACGCAATGTTTATGGTCCGCGTCACTGGGAGCGTCATTGGCCCTCTTTATGTTCCGAAATGGCTGCCAACCGCCCGGCATGGAGAGGTTTAATCCGGGATATCAATGGAGCCGGCTTATCCTCTAAAAGGAGCCAGCCGCAGTAAAGTAAAGTAAAGTAAGTCCAAGTAGTTCATCTAAGACATTGCCTTTAGTCACGGTCTAAATGCAAGAAAAACAAGTTTGTGACTGATCACGATGTACCATTATAATAAGAGAATAATGTTCGTTGTAGTGGCCATAGAAATTCCGGCCTCACGACCGGCGAGCACAAGCTAGTCAGCTGGGAATGGTAGAATGACCCTTGCCGGATCTAAAAGTGACACAACCATCATCCCGTTTCATGTGAAGCCTCGAGTTTGGCCTAACTACGCAGTAATAACAAATGTTAGAATAAGAGAATATTTGTTATAGTAAGCAGCAGAACAATAGTAACAGAAATACACATATAAATGAAGATGAGAACTTCAAGCAAAGTGGGCGACAAAAGATTCTAAAACAAATTATTATGCAGGCATACTAAACTAATGCATCACTGCCGTAAAACCATGAAATCAGTTATGCGTGAACTGAAAATAAGCATTTTCGTCATCATCACAGATAGCTATAAAATAGCCCTTCATAACCGAAGCCTCACTGCGATATGGCCATGAGAAAAAGGAAAATACTTTTTAATGAAATAAAACAAATGATAACAATAAACTAGAATAAAAAAGTTGTTGAAGGTGAGAGATGATGTAGGGGAGGATCTAGTTCAGATGGAGAAACGTATTTAGGTAACATAAAATTGAGGCAACATAGAACTCTACACAAAACCATTACAGTCAATTCACATTAAAGACACGGCGACATCGGCAATACAGCTTGCAGTTTTTACTGCAAGACTGTGTGAGTTCGATATCTTCCTGTTGGCTTGCCTGGTACGAGAAAACAACATCAGAGAATCGCCAATATTATAGCACAAGGAGTAACAAAGGTAAAAAAATCATCACACCACTGGTAAGGTTTGGCCTTTAGTGAGTCTGGGACTATATAAGCGAAAAATCAAGGCTTTCCTTCTAGGTCTTTTGAGAACCACCAGAATAGCAGACAGTGCATTAAATATGGTTGAAAAAATTATGCTCCCATAATAAAGGAGCGTCGCCAATCCTTTTCACCCTAGTTTCCCTGAAGCAAGTGAATGTCAGCGTGGCAAACAATGACAGCCAAAGCAGAATCTTTTGTAACATCGTAATTAGATTTCAAGGATAAATTAAGTGATCTATTAGTATTAGCAATGCTCAAATTTCCTCTAACTGTACTACTCCAAGCTGGCCGTACGATATAATAACCGTACAGTAAAGCGGCTTGGTTCACACCCGCAGTCCATCGTGTAGGCTCATACACGAGGAGCTTCGATCTCCATTTGCATATGGACATATATCAGACAAAAGTTTAAAAGGAAAACTTAGGATAGTAAATATAATATTCTAAATTTGTTAAACCGATAATTTCTAACCTAAGTACCTAAGTATTAAAAAAAGACACATTGGTGAATAGTCAAACGCGTTTACAATCTAATTAATATACAATAGGCTTAGCCAAAGCTCTAATGTGAATTTACAGAAACGCAAGATAATTTGCTCAATTTTTGGGTCTAAACTTACTAATTTTATTAACGGAATATTGTCACTATTTAGCGTAACACCCCGTGGTATACCACATTATGAAAAACGAAGCTGAATTTATCGAGAAACAGATGTATCATGAGTAAAATAAACTAGCATACTAATTATTCTGCACTTAAACTAAAAAAGCAAAATAAAATGTTGGTATTAATGTCATGTGAGGTGACATATGATCCAGCTTTGTCGTTCTTTTACAGAAATAATGACAATTAATAAATTAAACATTGGCGAACGCATAACATAACGACCTGTCAACCTTAGGGCTCTTTCCAGTCGTATCAGTACTTCATTAATGAATTTGGTCAAATATTTAATTCGGAAAAAAGTCGTACTTATAGAAAAACACTCAAGT
This sequence comes from Eudiplozoon nipponicum, assembly GCA_029291075.1. Taxonomy (NCBI): domain Eukaryota; kingdom Metazoa; phylum Platyhelminthes; class Monogenea; order Mazocraeidea; family Diplozoidae; genus Eudiplozoon; species Eudiplozoon nipponicum. The sequence continues at coordinate 105,487 of JAQBSW010001779.1, forward strand.
TGTTTCTGCTAATGAGTCATCCTCATGAGTAGCATTGCGTACAGAAAACTGCATCGATGCTTCACCATCGAATTAACAATGAAACCCATAGGTATGTGTTAGCTGTAAACACATATCGAGTAACTACTTCATAGTGAAAGGATTCAGACTGTGTCGGTCTGACTCCGCTTAATCCACCCCCCCCCCTGGTTTGAGAAATTCTCACAGTGCTTTCGCATCATCAATAGAACCCGACAAGTAACGAAGGCACGCAAATTATCACAACGGTAACACTGCTGCCATCTCCTATGGGGAGTGCAGGCAACAACAAACGTATGTGCATGACAGGTCAGGTGTTTATATCAAGATCGCAACCTTGATTAAATTAATTATAATTTAGTTAAATTAGTATTTGATATGATTGTTTATTTGTACACACATTTATATTCACACCGTTCGTATACTAACATGTTTTGTTTTGTCTTTTAGCATGTATATCTGCATTATATGATGAATAAAGCCTAATATTTTAGGCAACTCTTTCTTCTGACTTGTCTTATCATTCTGCCCGTTTGCTGTGCTTGTTACTGTGATTCAGAACAATTTATTCATCATATAACCCAATCATGGAACGCCTAATCAGACCAGATATATTTGATGTTGAACCTAGTGCACAAGATGCAGCAAAACAATGGAGTCATTGGTATCGTACATTCTGTGGCCTCCTAAAAGCAGTCGAATCAATGAATCCGGATAAATTAGACACTCTTATTTCCTACGTCTCTCCTAACGTATATGAACACATCGTTGACTGTGATACATATGATCATGCTATCAAAACTCTAATGAATCTCTATGTCAGACCGAAAAATGAAGTCTTTGTTCGTCATATACTCGCGACTACTAAACAAGAAAATGGACAAACATTGGATCAATTTGTTCAGATTCTGAAATCGTTAGCTAGGGAATGCAATTTCAAACCAACTACGGCCGAGGAAAATCGAGACGATGCTCTGCGCGATGCCTTCATTAATGGAATCCAGTCCAATTCAATCAGACAACGTCTCTTAGAACACAACTCACTTAATTTTCAAGCGGCTTTTGATCAAGCACGTGGTCTCGAAATGGCGGAAAAGCAATCATTATCATATCAAAACTGTTTGAATTCTGCACACACTGCAACGGTTCAGCCACTCTGTCCTTCATCAACCTCCGATAAATCTACAGATAATCTTGTTGCTGCTGTTAAACAAAAATGTGACTTTTGTGGGTACGATTATCATTTAAGATGGAAATGTCCGGCCAGAAACGCCTTCTGTAAAAGTTGTGGAAACAAAGGACATTTTCAAAAGGTATGTCGCTCTAAGAATCACCGCCCAGTGGTTTCGACGCTTCATCCTACCATATCTGCAACTGTATTAGCTGCTGCTCCTGATTGTCTCACCAAATGTGTAATAAATCTAGAAGTCAATAACATAAATTGTCATGCTCTCGTTGATACAGGCAGTTCCTGTAGTTATGTTTCAGAAGCCTTCGTTTTGAAAAATAATTGGAAAATTCACTCCTCTCAAGAAACAATAACCATGGCGTCTAGCTCATTTTCGAGTCATACCAAAGGCCATTGTTTTGTGTCGATTCAATACAAATCATGTGTTTATCAAAATATCAAGCTATCTATACTTTCTGATCTTTGTACTGACGTACTCCTCGGTCATGACTTCCTTGGATTGCATAAAAGTGTAAATATCTCTTTTGGTGGTCATAAATCGTCATTCACCGTCTGTTTACTGAAACCTGCATCTGTTACGTCCCCGCCTCTTTTCCACCATTTAACTGCTAACTGGAGGCCTATTGCTACGAAATCAAGAAGGTACAATCGAATGGATGAAATATTTATCCGGGATGAAATAAACAGATTAGTTTCTGATGGCATTATCGAACCTTCAACATCCCCGTGGAGAGCACAAGTTCTCGTGGTATCGAATGAGAATCACAAGAAACGTATGGTTGTGGACTACAGCCAAACGGTCAACAAATTCACACTCTTAGACGCCTATCCTTTGCCGAAAATAGACCAAATGGCTGAAACCATTTCAAAATATCATATATTCAGCACTTTGGATCTCAAAAGCGCTTACCACCAGATACCTATCCAAGAACATGAAAAGGTATTTACTGCTTTCGAAGCGTGTGGACGCTTGTTTCAATTCCGTCGCATTCCCTTCGGAGTGACGAATGGTGTCTCATGTTTCCAAAGAACTATGGATCATATAATCGCACAGGAACATCTCACAGATACATTTGTCTATGTGGACAATGTGACAGTTTGCGGGAGAGATACGCTTGAACACGAAACAAATCTCAACAAATTTCTTAATGCCGCTAAAAAATATGGATTGACCTTAAATGAATCAAAGAGCATTTTCGCAGCTAAAGAAATTACTCTTCTTGGTTTTCAAATATCGAATGGAAAAATTAAACCTGATCCTGACCGATTAAAGCCTTTACAAGATCTCCCACCACCGTCGAATGTGCAATCGCAACAAAGAATTGTGGGATTTTTCGCTTATTATTCGCCGTGGATCTCCAACTTCTCCGATAAAATTCACTCACTCGTTCATAATCGAACTTTTCCTTTGCCCGTCTCTGTGAAACAAAATTTCGATGATCTTAAAAAAGAATTAGCCGTAGCAACTTTAGCTTCTATTCGTTGTGATATTCCGTTTGTCGTCGAAACTGATGCTTCGGACGTAGCTATTGCTGCCACTTTGAACCAAGATGGAAGACCTGTGGCGTTTTTCTCTCGGACGTTGACGCCATCTGAAAAACATCACTCAGCTGTTGAAAAAGAAGCCTATGCCGTGGTTGAAGCTATTCGAAAATGGAGGCATTTACTTTTGGGTAATCATTTCAAACTTGTCACTGATCAAAGATCTGTTTCCTTTATTTTTGGCAATCAAAATCGAGGAAGAGTGAAGAACGATAAAATTTTGCGCTGGAAAATGGAATTATCACCTTACAGCTTCGATGTTGTCTATAGACCCGGAAAAGATAACAAAGCAGCAGATGCACTAAGTCGATCCTGTTGTGGTGCGCTTCTAAATGGACTGGATTTAAAACAAATACATGATTCTCTTTGTCATCCTGGAATTTCTCGTATGCTCCACTTTGTGAAATCTCGTAATTTACCATATTCTATTGATGAAATTCGAAAAATGACCTTGAGTTGTGAAGTGTGCTCTGAAATCAAACCCAGATTTCCTTCGGCAATTCAAGGCCAATTAATCAAAGCTACCCAACCGTTTGAGCGGTTATCTATCGATTTTAAAGGACCTCTTCCTTCATCAACTCGTAATCGTTATTTACTGACGGTCATCGATGAATATTCTCGATTTCCCTTTGCATTTGCTTGTCCTGACCTTAGCAGTCACACCGTCATACTTCACCTGGGTCAAATATTCGCAATGTTTGGGATGCCTTCGTACATTCACTCAGACAGAGGTTCTTCCTTCATGTCGACCGAGGTACAAAATTTTCTTCGGGAAAAAGGTATAGCTTCGAGTAGAACGACTCCTTATAATCCCAAAGGAAATGGACAGGTAGAAAGAATGAATGGTACCTTATGGAAATCGATCCTTCTCGCTCTCAGATCAAAAAGGCTTTCAGTTGAAAACTGGGAATGCGTGCTGCTGGACGCATTACATTCAATCCGTTCATTATTGTGCACATCTACCAACGAAACCCCTCACGAGCGTCTTTTTCGACACAATAGAAGGTCGACTTTTGGTACCACACTCCCAACCTGGCTTACTGTTCCTGGCAAAGTTTTACTCAAGAAGAATGCTAGAGTTTCTAAATATGACCCTCTGTGGAAGAAGTTGAACTAATTCATTGCAATCCTAACTATGCGCATGTTCGTTTTTCTGATGGAAGAGAAGATACAGTATCTATCCGTCAATTAGCCCCGAAAGGCTCCGACGCACTGATGAATGAAGCTGGAACTAATATGGGACTCTGTGAAAATGAACCGGTTGTTGCTGATGAACAAACCTCCTATAATGACGATACCGATATTGATAATGTTAAGGCAAATGGTGAATCTACGGATAACTCAAATGCTCGTGACCTATCAGAGAATCTCGAAAACCTTATCAATCAACAACAACGTGTTCATCCTTATAACTTACGAAGTGGAAATGTTTAAATACTATGTTTTCTCAATCCTCTTTGAATTGTTACTATAACAGTCTTGTTCCGACTCTGACGCTACGCTACAAATCGCAGTGGAGGAGAATGATATGATTGTTTATTTGTACACACATTTATATTCACACCGTTCGTATACTAACATGTTTTGTTTTGTCTTTTAGTTTTAGGCAACTCTTTCTTCTGACTTGTCTAATCATTCTGCCCGATTGCTGTGCTTGTTACTGTGATTCAGAACAATACATATGCTAATAAATTGACTATGTGTATCGTGAATTATATAAGGTTGATATTTATTAATCTTACAAATTCACTTACATTTGTATATATGTTGTCATTCATATTTTATATATAGTATATATTTACATAAGGTATGATTAACGTAATAAAATATAATTATTGTTATACGTAGGCACTTGTGTTTATAGGAGAACGCAACACTGCGTTTATATATATATATATATATATATATATATATATATATATATATATATATATATATATATATATATATATTACAAAGTATAGTTCTAATTAGGAAGAAAAGACACATTAATAAAAAGGTGGATAATGGCCATTTATTTCGAGAATACTAAACTTCGCTCTACAATCTTTCATTTATATACATTCTGGGTTTTCATTTGAATATGTGGGTGGCAAAAAATATGACTCGGTTTTCTATTTCTTGTTTTGGCTGATTGATGTATGCGTTTGTGTTTGTGTGTATGCCTGTTTGCATGTAAAGGTCCTTCTCACTGTATTACAAAGTGATGTCTGAAATCTGGTCACACATGTATTGATGACTTGAGAATTAAACATCTGTTCGAATTGTTCGTTGTTACGAGTACGAGTGCTATTTTTCCGAGCGTAGTCTTTCGTTTCACTTTTTGCGCAATATTAACATGAGGTGTATACAAATATATATGTAGGAATATTTATACATTTATATAAAGTATGAGTACATATATTTAAATATCCGTATATATATATATATATATATATATAATGGAATAATAAAATATAAATAAATATAGACCAAATTTATTGTAATTAGAGACATTTGACTCAAAATGTTGCTTATATTATAGATAAATATAGGTTTTATAAACAGGAATTTGTGTTTCGTATATTTTTATATAAGGTGTATTCATATATATATACATATATATGGATATATATTTATATAAAATTAATTCTATAAGTTGGTGGAATTGGGGGCATGCATATTATTTGTTATTGTATACCATTTATGTAGGTTACCTATACCTTGCCCTTACTGTCTCTTCATTTGTTCCTAATCTAAGCGTCGCTCTGATATTCAATCTCTTCCTATCAAGGTAAATTTCATTGCTGTCTATAATAATACCTAGTTACTGAGTAAATTTAACAGGATAACCCAAAGAAGTAAATCAAACTAAACCTCGATACAAAAACATTCTTGCCAAATCAGCTTTAAGGCAAGACAACATCAGCAATACAGCTTCCTTGCGGTTTTCACTGTATCAAGTCATAAGCAAAACTAAACCTCGCAACTAACTATGCCGTAATAGGGAAAGAAAGTTAAGAAGATGACTCTACCATAAATCTGCAACATGATCGCCAGAGCTCGAATTGATTCCATATCGCACAGGGTTTCTAACCAAGAAGAATGATGCGCACGTGGACCCCATCCTAACAGACAAGTGGGCCCTATACTACCCAATTTGTATTTAAGTGACTTGAACTGTTTCTGCCATGTCAAAATCGGCCAACCTTGTTTATTACGACAATCTGGTGCTGGATGACAGAACAGAGCTCCACTGGGCAATCGAATAGAGGACACACGCAAAACGTTACCGAGCCAAAGAAGTTAATGGAGCCTTATTTGTTTTTCTAACGAGGAGCACTTTTTGCCAAATATAAAAATACGTCCACGGATATCTACGTTGGTAACAAAAATGTTCTATGCTTTTCAAACAACGATGGTCGAATGCTTGTAAGCGTACAAAATCATCAACTCGAAAAGGCCAAGTTTCACTAGAATATACTAAAACTGCGCGTACAGATGCATTGTAAACACAACCTTTAAGACAGAGTAAAATACTTGCTACTTTAGCTTTCGAGTGTTTGTTGAGGCTGATTTAGTGGGCATTGTTGTTGGATTTTTTATTCGTGGCCAGTCTATTAAAATATCATGCTGGTGAAACTTTTTGAAAAGATTATGTCTGCTGCTTGTTTTATATATATATATATATATATATAATTTTTCGGACTATGCTTTGTGCAGAATTGATAAATTCGTCGAATTGGTTGGGTGCCCCGTTTGAAATATATGCGGCCAACCTCTAGTTCAATATAACTGCGCAGTTAAAACTTAGTACTAAATGGTTAAAAACAAATGAGAGACATATTGCCATTCGCAGAAGGTCAGCTCCAATGGCTGGTGAAAACATAAGCTCTTATTGCCTTAAACTCAGATTCTCCGCGCAGATTGTTTCAAAGATTAACTGAGACAAGGAAATCACTGAATATTATGAACTCACTCCCTAAGGAATGGACGACCTAGTGCATTTATTAAAGTTCACGCTTAACAGTGAACAGGAAGCAAAGAAATGATTCTAAATTCTGATGCACTGTTGTTTATGATGATGTAAAACAAATCAAATAACTTTATGGTGGAGGATCATATTTAATACACAAATACAATGTTGCATTACATGACATTAAGCACGTAGAGCTTCAAATTTTCAAATTAGCATACCATCTCCGTAGCAGCCAATTCGATATAGCGTAGGCATTATAATTACAAAGGTAAAGTCCATCCCCTCCTCAACGTGGTACAACGGTGTCAACCATGTATCGATGGCCGATCGTACATGGGCTAACGGGGCTATGGCGGTGTTGTCACCAGGGCGTGGTGGATTTCCGACCGGCAATCGGATCTCCTATAAAATACCACATGAGCCCGACGACGGCACCATGACTCGGCGTGTGTTCCCCGCCACAAAGGGTTCAACAGCCACAGGATTACATGGACTCCTGGACAGTACCCCGTACTTCCGAATGGCGAATGAGCTCTCAACAGCCACCGGCAACCATGCAACTTACTGCTGCCTTGCAGACTGCGCTTGGATGTGCAAAGGCTAGAGGTGCGTCCTCGATCAAAAAGCCGAGTGGTGAGGGGACACCACTTGTACCAAATTCCCAAGAAACTCCATGAAATGTGGAGCCGGCTTATCCTCCAAAAGGAGTCAGCCGCAGTAAAGTAAAAGTAAAGTTTTTTATCACGTAGTTGCAGCAGTTGTAATTACATCGTTGGGGGTTGGATCTTATAGTTGGTGCGATGGTTTATATTCCTTTATCGATAGTTTATATTCCTTCTTCTCTCGATGGGCTTTACTGGTGGTGATAAATTGTTGGTCGAGTTTCCCATATATGCCATGTCATCGGGGAGAGATTTGACTAGAATTGACATAATCCTCCACTAGGAACAGACGATCTGATTTTGATATACATCACACATAAATATTAATTTAATGTGGTTTTGTATGTTCCAGTCAAAAACAATAGGCATGAAACTATTAAATGCGGACGCCATGTCTTAGCTTTCACAATTATATATTCATTGTGGTTTGATTCCGTTTTGTCAGTTATCCATTGTTCTCTAATGAGGATGAAGGGAAGTCGAAAACTGACTTTAACTTTGCTATGTTGAGCGACTGAATAAAATAAGATTTATATTTATTTTAAGATTGCAAACTTGAATTAAATATATTTCTGCTTGTTTTTTTATGTTAAGAAATCTGTTGGACAACCCTATGAAGAACTGCAAGTGCAGACTCGTGATTGTAACACCAGACATCAGGGGACCATATCAACACTAATAAAGTGCCAGCATCGACTTCATATGGTTGCCAGTCGTTTATGTGATGCTGAACGGCGCACCCTCTTACATTCTGCAGCACTTGGTGGAAGCCTGGATTGCGTTAAAATTGTGCTGGAAGCTATGGGATGTTCATTGACTTCTAGACAGTTTGTCTTATCAGCAGGTGGAGGGAATGCTACGCCTGATAGGTCGTCGTTGAATAACAAATTTAGTATGAAGTTGAGTGGAACTTTGTTGGGTGAAACTGAGGACAGAGTTTTCGGACTGAATGAAAGAAATGACAAATCTGACAACAGCAATCTTGGGTTTTTAAACGACTTTGACGAAATAAATCGCAGTTTGACGGGTTCTGGAATTATAACTGACGTTAGTCGAATGCAAGTAAGTTGAATTAATTCAAAGATGTTGGTAAGGTCAGACATACTTTAATTCATGAGCCGTAAATAGGCATTACCGTAAGTGTTAATGTTAAGTGTTTTCTATTACAGAAACACTTTAATTGAGCGGTCGTAAATGTCCCGTGTCATACATTATAATTTATATCGATGGGCATTACAGAAATGATACAGATGAGCTGCAAAAAATGAACAATATGAACAGTTTTAATATTGAATGCCAGTAATAATGGAAATGTCTTTCTCGGCGACCGGCGAGACATAGATTGTCGAACCAGCAAGAGTAACGTTATCCTTTTCTATACTATCGAGATACAGCCATCCTCTCACGTCTGAAGACTCGAATTCGGTTTAACACATTTTTAAATAGATAGCGACGGAATGCGAGCAAGACTTTTAGAAGCAATGGATAATTTGCAACTGCTGACAGAAACTGGTCATGGGTACTTTAAAATAACATGCTTTATGAAGATGGTATTCGACAGCTTTGGATGACACTCTTTAAGAGAAGGATTAATCTAAATAAAAATTACACACCTCAGACTATGAACGAGCGACCTAATGATCCCCTACGCCTCACATGTAAATATTGTTAATTTTTATATTTACCTAGCATTGAAGCATCATTTATTATATGCTATTTCGTTGTTGTGTTAAAAAAAACAATTTTGCGCAACAGGACAATGCACAATTATCTGATCCTTGTTTTGCTGTAAAAGTTTTTTTAGCTCCACGTCTTGATTTTCTCTTTGGATATTTCGATACTCATTTCCGAGTATATATTTTTAAATGATTGCTCATCCAACAAAACATGGAAAAGTAGTATGTGCTTTGATGAGCAGTTGGTTGAAAAGGTACTCGGAAATGAGTACATGAACATCCCAAGAAAAAAATTGACTTGAAGATAAACAATCTTGTTCAGAAAAATAAGGATCAGTTAAAAGTATTTCTGTGGTGTCTGTCTGACATTCTGTGCATTGCAGCATTACTTTGATCAAATCTGCTGTAAATCAATATGACCATCTTGCAGTAATTAAACATAAAATAATATTTAAGTCAGTTCTGATGAGAATAATGTGCGTTGTAGAAATTAATTTTTTTATTTCTCAAAATTTACAGCGTCATGTATTCTAATTGAAACTGATTGACATAACAGATATTATGGATTTGAGCTACGATGATTTCCATTGTAAAAAATAATTCTTTAATCGGTATGTGTTTAAAAAATAATTTGATTACGCAACTGTGAATGTATATTTCCATATTTTTGCACCGCTAAGAATGGAATGGAACCCCTGCATATGATCATTTTTATTAAGTGTGTAATAAACTGCCTACCCTTTGTGTAATAACCTATTTAAACATCCGTAACCGAGCAAAGTTATTAGTTATAATGTTAAATTTTGCATATAGCTTAACTGTTTTTGTTTTTTGAGGCTGTAGGTTCATTTTGTCGGAATTTATGTTCTAGGATTGCAGAACTTTTACGTGCCTATCAAAAGCATCACTTACCTTCACTTTTAATCAACTATCAAGTAATGTAATTAAGTCAGCTGTGCCTTAATTATCGAGTCTGCGAGCCGGCGCTAAAGCAACATCTTTTTATGTGAACTGTACATCCAAGACCTACTTTGAAAATTTTATCTTCTATATGTTCAAGCTGTTATTGAGGATGTACGTAGGGTAACGATAGAAATATATGCTGCCAACAAACCGAGCTGAGGCAGGTAAGTAGGATAGTTTAAAAAATTTGCTAAAGCCGCCAATAATGATGTTAGAAGGCACCTGCTTGACATGGAATTAAGTTTGCTTGAAGATCATCAATGAGATGAACATCGAACTCCTCTTCATTCATAGCAAGTGTCATAATTCTCTTTCTCTATTTCTCTTTTTTTCTAGTCACCATTTTTATCAACTAGGCTTTGGAAACTTTTAATATGATAGTATGTAATTTTAACAATCAGATTAATCTTGAGCTAATATGTATTGGAAATAAAATTTAAGCACGGATAGTGCTCTGGACACACTTAACTAGACGAATTCAAATTTAATCATATGGGCAGTATTTTCATCGCCACCTTTCGCGCAAGAAGCAAAGTTAAATACATTTCGTCGGCCAATAAACACGTTTAAATTCCTCGTTTTTCTATCTCTCTTTACTCTTAATGTTACTTTTCTCCATTATAGATAAAAGAAGCCTCCGGCCAATTCGACCCGGTGGTGGCCTTAGACTCATCTCCAGCTTTAATATCGAGCATCATAAACAGTTTTGTTGACGTATTAGAGGCAAAAGACCTACGTGGTCGAACGCCGCTTCATTTAGCTGTTGCGTCTTGTGCTTTAGCCAGAGCCAACACTACTCGTGGTGTGTGTCCTGGAACCGGATTGGCACCCGATAGCTCTCACTATTCTATTCGACACTGTCGGGACAAGGAAGATTTGTCAATTACGGAAGTCAAACTTACTGACCTTAAAAGCAATACTGATGGCGCTGCATCGCTCCTTTCTTCAACTCTTTCAAGTGTGCAACCAATCAAAAGTAAAATGAACTTCTGCAGCCATGCTCCAGCACTATTTTATCCGACAGATCATGGAAGACGCCCGAATGCTGTTGAAACAGCAACTAATGTCGCTTTGTTACTCTTGAAGGTATGCTGTATACAGTTATGAATTAAGCTATTCCTTGATGCTTTATAGCTTATGTGGCTTGCATGTTAACACATAAATAAACGAAAATATAGGTCTCCTACATAGCGAAATCTAAAAGAGTCTATGATAATGAGGCACAATTTATCATGACTATCCGCTAAATTCTAGAAGTTTTGTGCCAACGAGCTTGCTGGTCTTTTTATTCTGCGATTCCAGCAATTCACCAGAGTTGTCCCAGTAGCCCGACTAGCTCTACGTGGAAGCGGCTATATCAAGAAGCTCTCCAGCCAACGCAATCAGTGTTTCTTAAATAGGTGCGAGAAAGATGACGCATCGAAGTGCGGCTAGGTAGAAATAGTCGGTTCTCGACTTTTGCTTCTGATTAATATCTCTTGACGCTCGGCTGAAATCAACTTCACGTTATCGAGACATTGCGTCTGTTCAAGTTGCTGTGAAAGGGGTATAAACTATAGCTTGTCCTCTACTTTGTCCCAGTATAAATAGATTTAATTTTGTAAACATTCAACGCAAATCAGAATTGTGTGTCCATCTAATATTTCCTTCCAGTTTGTTTCTGTATCCGTTTATTTGGTTGAATTATGTCAAAAAATTATTATACAAATTAACAGTATGGCTCAACTGATTTAGAAGGAGCATTTTTAATTGTTTGTAGTTCGATCTAGCAGTGAATGGAATTGCTTCCGTTTTCGTTGAACAAAGCACATGCAACCGATCGCAATGAATAGCATCTACTGACGATTTGACCTAATGAATATAGGACTATTTAATAGACGGTTCGTTTTATTACTAAAAAAATGTTTTAAGTTTAGTCCGTTGTTCTTGTTACATTTGAAAATAAATAACTAATCCTTTTTGATTAAGATAAATATTTCTTTCGAATATTCATTATTGGCGTAAAATAAATGAAAACTTTAAAGGAAAAACGACCATTCGAATGGAGAATATAAAAATTTTTTACACGCATTGCAGCCGATCAATTTAAGCTTTAACATGCTTACCTTGAATTGAGTTTGTCTTAATACGTTTAAACTATTTAACGGCTCTCTTCCTCTCTCTCTCTCATTCTCTTTCGTTCAAATGTTCGGTATTTCCTCTCAAAAGTACACATTTATACTTTTTGTTCAGACTTCATTGGAAAATAGGATTTAAATATGACTTTTGAGGAAATATTTTACTTTTTCCATCGAGATATTACTATAAAAACTTGTGTCACAGAGACGCCATGTAGCCTTGGGAATATCATTTCAATTTTTTGCTAGCATTGTAGAGCCAACATCTGTAATTTGATATTTGCACAGTAAATTTCCTCTCTTCATTTATTACTAATTTTATTAACTGCACTGTATCTTGTGTATCTTTGAATGCAAACCTTAATAAAATCCATAGTACCATTTCCATGTGAAAAAAATAAAAGGAAATTTTATCAGTTACGAGAACTGTTTCTTTCTCATATTCTTTTTAAGTATCTGCAAATGAACATCTTTTTATAAATAAATTGAAAGGCCAAAAAATAGAAAAATGTAAACATGGAGAGAGTGAAATAAGGGAACAACCAATCAATAGCGTGCGTCAGCTCCAGTTCAAGCTGAATGCCTGAACATGCTTCTTCTGTTTGCATAAATCCGACTGCAATTTGTTTATCCATAAATCTTCGTATGTGGCTAACTCCCTTCTGTTATTGCATTTAGTCATCATCATCACGCCCAGTCATACAAAAGCCACAAGTGAATAATGCTTCATTTCCATAGATATTCCGGTCTGACGACCGGCGGCCACAAGCTAGTCATCCCGAGAATGGTAGCATGAACCATGTCGGGTCTAAAGGGACGCAGCTGTCATCCTGTTTCATACGAAGCCTCGAGTTTGGTCTAACTGCGCATTAACTTTTATTGTTAAATGTGTAGTGATGGAATGAGAGCAAGCGTGCCAGACGCGGAGGGCAAGTTCCGGCTGCTGAAGGAATCTTTGGCCATTGGCATCTCGGCAGATAATGCTCATCATCCTTGGTTGGCAGACCATCTAAGAGAAGGAAAACTCCGAATACAAACCATCCTCACTAGGAATGGACGACCTAGTGTTCATCTGCAGTCAACTTATAACCATGAATGATACAAATTTGCATTTATTAATTATCTTAAATGCTACGTCTGGAGAAAATAGTGTAAGGTTTCAACGGCGTGTTGCGCAATTCTAGAAGTGTGTTCACTATTTGATTTAAAACAGGCGTTTAAGTTGCAATGTTCTCTTATTCGTGTAATTTGCTGTCTGGTTGATCTTCCTACGTAAGTTGAACGACAACTTGCGCATGTATGTTGGTAAATAATATTTAGTGTCCACATTAACAGCTGTTCCTCTTTGATTGCTGGTAGCGTCAAGTGTGTTACCTTAAATAACACTCGTAATTCAGCCGCATTAAATGTGCGTGTTAATGTCGTTGCAACTTTCTTTTGTGCTATTTGGGATACTGTATCCTACCTTAAATGGGATATTAAGGTGGACTGCTTTCTTTTCTGGTCCGAATAACGTCTGTTTCTATTGTCTTCCCATTGTTAATAGTTGCCACTAGGAAGTAGTTACTAGGAATGGGCGACCTAGTGTTCTTTTACAGTCCACATTTAACCATGAACAATACGAATTACAATGTTAGCTTCTTACGGTTATATGGTAGTGGAGCATTAGTCAATTTTAGCTTTTGTATATCTGTGCATGATGATGATGAATAGTCGATTCAATTAATTTTCTAGGATAGCCATTAGACATTAACTCGTTGATTGTAGTATGTTCTTTTGTCTTTTTGAATCTGGCAATTAAATAATGTTTGTTTGCAGAGAACTATCTATACTATATATATATATATATATATATATATATATATATATATATATATACGCTTTATATATATAATCTGAGTATGTATTAAGTGTTGCGAACCTAGTATCATTTGTTCATTTGTAATCAGAGGGATATAAACCAAGGCAGCATGTGAACGAGTATAATCGTGCATTCGTTTCGTTAGCGACTCATCGGTAGGGCCGGTGGTACCTGCCAACCACTATATGGTTTGGTCCGAGATGTGGGATTAATGGGGCAGTGCCTCCTGGACGAGATGTGTGGGCCTATGGTGGAGGCTAACATATGCCTTCAAGGTGCATAATGGCGACCACCTTTGATTGGGTCATGATGACGGATGATGTGCGCGAGTTGTAACCGTTGCGCAACGTTGTTGCCGATTAAAATTGAACTAATTTGTTACTAGATTCGCAACACCTAACCTGTCAATTCTTGAAAAACAGCCACGAACTGTTGATAATTTATTTTGAAGCGGTGCAAAACTGCTGTAATGCAAATACTGTGCAGACGAGTTTGATTTATGGTAGCTTTTTCTATTTTATTTACCATTAGTAGCTCTATTTGTAGTACATCTAAGAAAGGCAGTCAATCATTTTTCTCGTGCTCTGAATTGAAACGAATATTCTTATGCGTTTTGTTGAAACTTTGAAACAATGTTTTCGATTGCGACATGTTTTTAAGGACAAGGAAAATATCATCCACGTACCGTATGTATTGAGCAAATTTACTTATGTCACTGCTTAATGTGTGTTCTCCAGATGGCGTAGGATAATATCAGCCAACACTGAAAATAACGGGCGCCCTATTAGTTTTCTACGATCGACAGTGCTATCCGCCTATTCTTTTTCTATGCGTAAATTTTTTACTAAAGCTAATATTTTGAATATTTTAATCGGTAGGAAGCATTCACGTTTTATGTCGTGTTGGGGATCCGTTTTGTGTTGTTTTATTGGCCAGTTCGGTCTTCTTCATATTCCGTTTTTCCATATTATCTCATCAATTTGACTTACTTAATGCGTGTTTCTCCTGTGTTTCAACTCGAGTAGTTGGGTGCAAACGCTTTCAGTCAGGATGATTTCGGTTGTACACCGCTGCATTTGGCTGCTGCATTCGATACTGCAGGTTGGCTCACTGAAGAGCTGTTGACTGCACCCGCTGTTTCTGCTCAGAAATCAAGATTAGACGTCGACTATTTGGAGGGGCATGCCAACAATACCGCTCGTATGCGATTGCTTCCCGGATTTAAATCCTGTTTTCCTGGAGTGGAGGAACTACAGCAGTTCCATCGTTGTTATGTACGTTTTACCGAATTGCTAATAATCAACTAGAAATATATTTTTTAAATTATGCGACTCTGTAATCATCTGGTTTGGAACTCTTTTCGATTTCACTTCGTAAATAGTGTTTTTGTGAATAATTGTAATGCATTTTAAATAGAAAATGATCTTCGTGTTTGATTTTCTTTCTTTAGTAAAGGGTTTTATTCCTTTTATTTGTGATCAAAGTTTATGTCTTTATTATTAATGTTACTCAATTATTTCCGTGTATTAAGAGTAGGCATATATGAGTTCAGACCGTAATCTATATCTCATCGTCATTCACAGTAATTTTGCCATTTAGACGAATCTAGAAAATTGGATATTTTCCATAAAAGTGTGTTTATTAGCGACAGTAGTTAAGTTGCGCATTGCTCTGAGGACAACTCGCAACCCAATATTTAATTATTTATAAAAATAACAATGTTTGTTCGCGTTAAATGCGCTACTTCAAAAGGGCAAATTAAATATTTTCTGTAAATTTATTATTGCTCAATGAAGTTTGGCTTTGGCTACACTTGGCCGTTTAAGCTATCCGCTGCCTCCATCTCTGATCCATGCTGACAATTGTATGGTAGTTATTTCTGCCATGAAAGGAGCCGTTTGAACGGTGTTTGTCTCACGGGTAGCTAACGCGAAACTGGGTTTGGTTAATTGTCTTAACTAAAATATTTTATTTTGACTGATTTTTTGACAGCTTTCTTCTTCCAAAAGTAGAAAACAGCATAAAAAATTCGAATTCCGCGTCAGTCTAAAGTCTGCATATGATCGTATTGCTATTCAGCCTTATGTATATCCATGTATATGAAATGACTTCGTCATCAAACCATACATGCATAAAAATGTGCCAAATCTTTTTTATGCACTTGAAGCGACAAATATATTTACTATATGCGTACTTGAATACGATTTAGGCACGTTGTTCTATCCGTAAACGCTGATAAGAAATATACTATATATACATGGATATGCATGAATATGAATCAAGAATATGTTATGAACGAATTCTTTAAATCAAGTTTGCGAGCTTGAAGTAAACACCAATCCTATTGTATTTAACCAGTCGTCGAAAACATAACAAAACTACCGCCAGCTGCAACGCACTGACGCGAGACTACTAGAGGTGAGAGCCGCATATCTAAAT